>APFE030235699.1:4383-18658 GCA_000404065.3 Pinus taeda
TTGCAAATTAAAGACCAATGATGAGAGCCTACCTGGATTCCAACGCTAGTACTTGTAGAAGAGTCGTCGCTCCCGTTCCTTTGCTCCGGTTAGTCACGATCCCCACGATCCCCGTGAACGGACACCTGCACATGCAAAGAACGACACAAATACAAGCATAAAATCTAATAGATGAAACTATATATCAGTCAGAAAGGATATAACTCAATCATCATTACAAAGACAATAAGAGTGGAACCATAATGATAGTCGTCTATTATTGATAAACAAAGAAGAATACAACCATAGTTCTGACGTCAAATCCTCCTTTGGCTGGGTGATCAGCAGCACATGCCTTGAAAAGCTTGTTGGGAATGGGGAACAAGCCTCTCTCTCCTTGGTTACTTGGACAAGAATCTCCTCACTTTAGATTTAGCCTTATGGGAATGAAGAAGGCTTCTTGTAGCATGAGCTTAGCAATTCTCAGACTTTGGGACTTCAAAAATAGAACTTGGAACTAACTTGTCAAAGGCAAAAGGAAAAGCTTTTATAGATAGAGGGGAAGGAGTTAGGATCATCCAGAATATTCATGGGATTGGCTTTATCACTAAGAAGCTTCCATGAGAGGTGGAGAACTACTTCCCTCCTATGGAGATTTGAAGCGAAACTAAACCAACTCAATATAGATTCAGTTCATGAGTGGGTTAGGAATAACCTTCCTAAGTTTGTTTGTTAAAAACTTTACCCAACTGGGCTGGTGCGAGTGTGACTCTGAGACAGAGCGCCAGCTGGCACGCCCTCTTTGGAGGATTTTCCCCATTGGCGTGAGTGATACACAGTGAAACCGTGCCAATGGAAAAAGGGCTATTTTTATGGGTATTTTGCAGAAGGTGTCTTCAGGGCATATGAAGTTCATGTCTAGGGGAATATAATGCAAGTGTTCCCAGGTCATGTCACTTCTCACAGGTCCCGGAACGAGTCCTCCAAGGTGCGGGAGAAGGGGTAACAGGGACGGTGACAAATTACTGCGTAACAAAGTGGTTCCCTACTAAGAAGGAAATAGAAAAGTGGCTCAATCAGAAGTTGCACATGTTTGAAGCTCGGGAGAACAATAACCCATGGTTATCCAAGGAGAAGTGGTTGAATAGATACCTGTACATAGATGAAACCAAATACTTTTTGGTTTCTTCCCCTGCGAACTGCATGAGTGGCTATCTAGATTAGCGTACAGTCAGGGTAAGTGGAGACTTGACGACCCTATTGTGTGGACTCCAAAGCTGGTGAGGCACCTGGAATCTTCAGAAAACAACATCGTGCGGGTCATTGATCACTGGATTGATTGCATAGTCGGAGGATTTGTCACTGAACTTGCGATTGATACTACCATTCGATATAACGAAGCAGAGCATAGACTCTTCAAGGGACCGCGAGGTAAGTATTTATTTTCTCTGAAAACTTGGATTAAGATGTTGTTTTGTGAAAAATGGGTTATTCCATTACCTTGATCTTTGGGACTATGCAAAGCAGAATACCCTTCAGAAGGAACGGAGAATCAGGCTCCAAATACAGTCCGTTGTTAGGATCCTCTTCTAGCAACTATGAAGCGACTATTCTGAGTACACCACAAAATGCATGGCAGATAGTAATTCAAGGTCTCCTAAGGATGTCTCTTCTATCCATTCCACCTCCACCTCCACCTCCACCACATACACCTACACCCTCACCTCCACCTCTGCATCAACCATTCAACATGGTGAATGCAATGAAGATGTCACTTTTTAAAGGGGTAGGAAGCGAAGACCCCGAAAAATTTTGGTTTGTTGCAAATGCTGTGTGGATAGCACAGTAGATCACTGATGATAATCTAAAGAAAGCGTAGCTGGTCACATCATTGTAGGATAGGGCACTAACTTGGTATATTAAATTCTGTCAAGATAGACCTAGTGCGACGTTGGCAGAGACTCAGCAACTGTTGAACAGTGAGTTTAAGAAGCCTAAGTCTCAGGAACAGACTATAACAGAGTTTAAGGAGACATAGAAAAATGTAAGTGAGTCCTTATGGGATTTTGATCAAAGGCTAAAATGCCTGATTCGACAGGCTAATATGAACGTCACTGATGATCAACACAAAGACTGGTACATTGCTTTGTTGTTGCCTCATCTAGGATGATCATTATCGCAGCAGAATATAGGAACGCAAGCAGATGTTGTGGAGATCGCGATGAGATTGGAAGCCTTGCCAGTACAAGATATGAACATTGGAGTACAACGAATTCAGTCGCAACTGGCAAGTCTGCACATGGAGTTGCAGAGCTTAAAAATAGTGAAGGAAGCTCAACCAGAGGTGCGCACTGAAGTCTAATGTATAAAATGCAAAGACAAGGGACATGATAAGGATCACTGCCCTGTTTATCAGAATTACCTGATTGGAGGAGGTCCTGTGCCTCTGAAACTTGATAACACTGCGGGATCAAGCGCGGGAGTACCATTATGGTCCCCTATCTTCTAGATAGTTGGGAAGCACACAACTAATAATTATCATCTCTTGCAAAAGTTTGTTCAGACACTGCAACAATTGTACCTTTTGTAAATCCATTGGAAACGATGAGTGAAACTGCCAAAGTTATGAATTAATGATGGAAAGGACCCCTATCTATCGAATGCAGGCAGAAAATCGGCCTCAGGATCAAGGCATGAATGCAGTGCGTGGAGGATTTCAAGGTCATGGAAGAGGAAGAGGAGGAGGGGTTGGCAGAGGTCATGTACAACTTATTTGTTATAATTGTGGCAAAGCTATACATTTTGCACATGAATGTAAGAACCCAACGCATCCATCTTATCAATATTGCAGATAGTTTGATTATGTGATAGAATATTTCTCAGTGTTGATTGCCAAGATGCAAGAGAGAAAGACGCAACAGCCTACGCAAAATATCCAGATGATGAGGGTGAAGCCTCACGAAGAGGTTCATAGCATCAATATCATAATGCGTAGTGGTATGGCCACAGGAGAAGATAACGGAAAGAATCCAGAAACCAAAGGATGGGTGCACCAAGACTGCTGAAAAGGAAGTTGGGTTTGACCTCAACTGAGCTAAAGAAACTTTTATGGAGGCCAAAAAGAGTTTTGTTGAGGCTTCTACTTCAAGGAGTCAGGAGAAAACAACCACAAAAAGTGAGGTGCAATATGTCGATCCTTCACTATTAGCCACCTTTCTGAAAACTTGTATGAAGTTGTTGAGAGATCAAAAGGCAATAGAAAGACTGCAGGATCTTATCGACAATTGTACGGTAAAAGTTAAGATTCCTATAGAATAGTGCGCTGTGAGGAAACTGGGTAAACATAAGAAGCGGGCAGGGCACGAGATTAGGCTAAATGTGCAGATTGGAGAATATGAAATGGATCAAGTCATCCGGGATTTGGGTTGTGATGGGAATGTACTACCTAAAAATACATGGGAAAGGATGGGAGACCTGTGCTACAATTGTCTCCTATACAGCTACACATGGCCAATCAGCAGAAGATCGTTCCTATGGGGCGCCTGTATGTGGTAACAGTAGACATTGAAGGATAAAGTGCTCTGGCCAATTTTGAAGTAATTGAAATAGTGGATGACAGCAATCCTTACCCTGAACTACTAGGAATTGATTGGGCCTTTGACATGGATGCAGTGATTAACCTGAAGAAGCAAAGAATGACATTTGAAAGGAAGGCGTTGTGAGTTATTGTACCACTAGATCCTGCTAAAGGAGCGCAGTACACTGAACCAGTCCACGACTATGTGGAGGAAGATGATCGAGATCAAGATAAAGACATCTCATGTACCTCAAATTCAGATGAAGAGCTTGAACACTAGCAAAATAGGTTGCATGAATTCTCTACGCGACGTTGCAATACGATGACAAAATTGTTGCAGTGCGTATCTACGGAGGTAAGGAATCTCCCGCATTATGATGCCTTAAATTATGTTAATTTATTTTTGGATGAGTTTGAAAGGGCGGTGCCCGAAGAGCATCGTTTCCAAGCGCTTGAGTTGGTACTGTGCGCTACACCTGCCCGTTGGTGGGGTACACATAAGGATATCTTCGCTGACTAGAAGGAATATAAAAGAATGATGAAGCTAAGGTTTGGATATGCTAATACCCATATGATTGAGAAATACATTGGAAAGGATGATTCGAGTGAACACTTGGTGTGGTGGACTAAAGCATGGGGTGAAGATCCACAACAGGAATGGGTGCATATCTTCTGTCACACCTTAGATACAATTCCAATGAATTGGTACTTAAAAACAGAGCTACACCATGGGACGGACGAATGGGATATCTTGAGGGAGAGTTTCTTATTAACCTTTAGCTTTAAGGATGGATTTGAGTGCATTAATGAAGCACTCCAGGAAATTAAGGCCACTATATTTAGAACGCCTGAAGAGCCAATAGAATGGGTTCAACCGGACTGGAATACCCAGTTGCGCCACGTGCTGGAATGCTACAAAATGAATATATAAGAAGAAGAAGAAGAAGATCCCTGAAAAATAAACATTCTGGTGACCAAAGGACAGAGCAAGGTTGAAGGTCCTTAAGTAGTGAACCATGATATATCAGAACCTTTGAAGACCAAGAAAGTAAACATTGGGTCCGACGCATAGCCTAAGTTTACAAAGATAGGTGATTATTGGGATGAAGATACAGTTGATAAAGTTATGGAGCTACTATGCGAGTACTAGGACTTGTTTCCCACCAAGTTCTCGGACCTAAAAAGAATAGTAGGGGATCTGGGAGTGATGAGTATCACTTTAAAGTCCAATGCAAAGCTCATGAAACAGAGACCCTACTGCCTAAATCTGAAGTATAAGGAGAAGGTGTGCAAAGAGCTAGACAAAATGTTGGAAGCTGGAATTATTAAGCCAGTAGAAGAATCTGATTGGGTGAGCCCTGTGGTTGTTCAAGTGAAGAAGTAGCAGGGTGAAATCAGATTATGCGTAAACCTAAGGAATCTCAATGATGCATGCATTCATGACCCATTTCAAACACCATTTACAGATGAAGTTTTAGATAATGTTGGAGGAGATGAAGCTTATTCGTTCACTGAAGGGTTCTCGGGGTACCATCAGAATAATATCGTGCTGAAGGATCACAGCAAAATGACCTTCGTGATGGAGTAGGGATGCTTCCAGTACACAATGATGCCATTCGGACTGAAGAATGCGCTCACAATCTTTTCAAGGGTTGTAATTGCAGCATTCAAAGAATTCATCCATAAATTCTTAGAAGTGTATTTTGATGACTCGACTGTCTTTGGATTGGTAAAGCGCCACGTTGCAAGTCTGCGCCTTATCTTGGATACTTGTCACAGATACCAAATTGCTCTAAACTTGAAGAAATGTATCTTTTGTGTACCTTATGGGATATTGCTAGGCGATGTGGTATGTAAGCAAGGACTAATGGTAGACCCTGCTAAGATAGCAGTGATTGTCAATTTAGAAGCTCCAAAGAATGTAAAGCAGTTGCGCGCAACATTGGGCCACATCGGCTACTATAGAAATTTTATCAAGGCTTACGCACAAATAACTGCACCGATGGAGAAGTTACTAAAGAAGGACATGACTTTCTGCTGGTATGAAGAGTGTCAGCGCAGTCTGGATGTGTTAAAGGAAAATATGGTGACTGCACCCATTTTGGTGTTCCCATACTGGAAGAAAGAGTTCCATGTGCATGTGCATGCCTCTTATATTGCGTTGGATGCAGTATTGACCCAGCCAGGAGCAGGCGAGATAGATCACCCTATCACCTTCGCAAGTCAGAAATTATCAAAGGCAGAAAAGAACTATTCAACTACAAAGCGCGAAGGATTGGCGATGGTCTACGCGCTGTAGAAGTTTTGGCATTACCTGTTAGGGGTGCATTTCAAAATGTATACAGATCACTCTGCTCTCAACTACCTGGTCAACAAGCCTGTGTTGGGGGGGGAAGATTTGTAGGTGGTTATTATTTTTTCAGGAATATGATTTTGAATTGATCGTAAAGCATGAATGCTTGAATGTGGGACCATACCATCTATCCACAATTGAGACAGGTGAAGAACCTACTAGTTTGGAAGAAGTTTTGTCGGATGCACAACTTTTTTCTGTGTGTGTCGTTGATGATCTTTTTGCTGATATAATTCAGTTTTTGACTACTAGAACAACCTCGGAAGGATACTCTACACAACAGAAAAAGGAGTTGGTGGTCCGCGCAGCTGACTTTTCTGTGATTGTGCGACACTTATATAAGATGGGCATTGATGAAATTTTGCGCTGATATGTTCCAGAGTTCGAATGCTCTAGAATCCTCACCAAATCACATTGAGAAGTGGCAGGGGGACACTATGCAGGTAGAGCAACCGCACAGAGGATTCTACGCGCAGGATTATGGTGGCCGACAGTGCATAAGGATTCTAAGGCATATTGTAAGGCATGCGATGCACGTCAAAGGACGGGAAAATGATCATGAAGGGAAGAATTGCCCTTAAATCCTTAGATTTCATTACAGGTGTTTGAAAAATGGGTGATTGACTTTGTAGGTCCCATACAACCACCAAGGAAAAAGACAGGCACGCGGTAAATTATTACTACGACGGAGTATTTGACAAGATGGGCAGAAGCACAACCTGTGAAGGATTGTAGTGATGCGACAGCGACGAAGTTCTTGTTTGAATACGTCTTGACAAGGTTTGGGTGTCCTAAGATACTGATGAGTGATTAGGGTACGCACTTTCTAAATGAAACTATTGTCGTGATGCTCGAGGAATTTCAAGTTTATCATCAAAACAGCACACCCTATCATCCTAAGGAAAATGGTACAGTTGAAGCATTCAATAAAATTCTGGAAAACTTATTGACAAAGGTCTACAATGTGCAAAGGAATGATTGGGATGTGCACATACCAGCGATCCTATAGGCATATAGGACAACGTGTAAGAAGTTGATAGGACAAACCTCGTTCAAGCTAGTCTATGGGATAGAGGTTGTGATGCCCAAGGAGTATATTGTGTCAAGTTTGTGAATTGCATCATTAACTGATATGGCAGACTGCGAGAGTATGGAGGAGTGCCTCGCGTAGTTGTTGGAGTTAGAAGAAGACGGGTTCTTAGTTGGATTTCACCAACAGGGGCAAAAGGAGCTGGAAAAGGCATGGCATGATCGACATATTAAGTCGTGCACCTTCAAGGTGAATGATTTGGTCTTACTTTATGATATAAAGTTCACGAAGTTCCCTGGGAAGTTTCAAATGCACTGGTTAGAACCCTATGTAGTCAAGGAAATTACGAATGGAGGCGCAGTTCAGCTCGCGAAGCTAAATGGGGAATTATTTCTGGGAAGACTCAATGGAAGTTGAATGAAGTTATATCAAGGGGATCATGCCCCTGCGCAATGACTACATGATGGAAGAACAATCTTAGTACTCTAGGCAGCTACAGGGGAGTATGAGACTATAAACTACACTGCCCGAACATTGCGAAAACAAAGTCAGGGAGCTACGCGAGGGAAGCAAGACGTACGCGGGAGGAGTTAAGCCCAGAAACCTGCACCATGGAGGATGTTTCCACGCAACAAGGTCCAAATTGCACTGTAGCTGATTGGATGGTTAAAATCCCATTAGGAGGAGCAGGTAGGATGCATTTATGGCGCAAATCTTTGGCAATTTCCCACCAAATATGCATTTATGATAAAAAATTGGAGGGAACGGTCGGATTTGAATTTGAAATCACCTATAAATTTGGCATGCTAGCCTGCATTAGAACACTTTGCCTTATGAAAATCACTTGTGAATTTTCTTGCCTTAAGTCTATGGACCGAGAAGATTGGGAGGAACTTCTTTCACAATCGGGGTGCGTAAACTTGGTTGACTAGAGCAGAAAGATCATCCTTGAGAAAATGATTGATCCCGCAAAAGCTGTTGTCCCTGAAGCTGCAGCCCTTGAAATTGCGTCGGCAATGGAAGCTACATTGTTTGTGCCTACAGCGCCGAGGTTGCCTAGGCCTAAACCATCTGCTACTAAGGATAAACAGAAGAAACCATAGGTTGTTCCAGTGAGGAAGTCACCAAGGAAGAACCCTATGGAGGTTCGGCAGAAAGGGAAGCTGGACAAGGCGAAACAGCCATATGAACCCCTAGATCTTGACGAAGAGGAGCTTCGCGAAGGGGTTGAATACTTGGATGTTGAGGAGGAAGAGCCTATCACTAGGCTCCCAAAGTATATCCCTCTATGAAAGGGAAAAGCGAAGGTCCCGAAGGATCCTGATTCTGGAAACTTTATGGTCTCTACACTGTTATTTTCAGAGAAAGTTCCATTTGAAGGTGTGCTCTTAGGACGCATTCCCACACTCAAAATGGAGGATTGGGATCTAGTTGATCGCAAGAAATTCCCGCATTTGGAGACAAACAAATATTTGGCAAAGATATACTATGAGGAGACCGGAATCATGTGACTGGAGCCTATGAAGTGGGTCGCGGGAGTTGAAAAGGCTGGGTTGCTAAATTTGCTATGCGTACTGCATTTTAGAAGAACCATTATCAACATGGTCTGTGTACGCCAATTTCTTACACTTGTTCATGATGGGTATTTTTTGTTGGGAGAGCCCATCCCCATCATATATATTTCGATCCACCGTATCACTAGGTTTCCCTACTAAGGGGTGGATCCTGACAAGGAGTTTGGTGGAAAGAGTAAAGAAAAACAACTCGAGGACATAATGAAGAGTGAGTTTGGCTTAGTGAAGAAGTCGTGTGGATACTCTATCTGTTCCATCACCGACAAGGAGGTGCAGTTTTCCGCCTAAATGTTGGCTTGTAAGATCATAAGAAAGTGTTGTACGGATGAGATGTCGGCCCCAGTCATTTCATTAGCTACATAATGTGTGAAGGGTATGCAATACAAATGGGCGTAGTATCTCTGCAAAGAGTTTCCGTTGAATTGTCGCTAAGCACAAGACGACGGTAAGGCATTCCACTATGTCTGGTTGTTGTTGTTAATTTCCCTGGGTGCCTGGAGACTACCAGAGGACAGTCAGTTCCCTCCACAAGATGTCAATTTACTAGGGGCCGCGAAGTTCACTTCGTTGTGGGTAACAAAGGATCCAGAGAGGGTCATGGAAACAAAGATATTCTGGGTGGTTGTTGATATGGACCTCCGCATGGTGATCAGCGATCGGTCAAGGATGTCACCTACCTTGTTTAGGAAACTGGATGCCTACGTGGAGTTTAAATCAGATTTTCACAACGTATCCATCCACGTGAGGCGCGATCCTAAGAAAGTATGGCACAAGTTTCCATACCTAGTCACTAATGCAGATGTACAAGAAGTCGTGGGAAAATGGTCAGCTGACTGGCAACAGCCATCAGATCTCGACACAGGAACAAGAACGGTTGGGCAAAGTTCTTCCGCGCAGGCCACAGCATCGCAGAAGAAAAAGGAAGCTAAGCAAGTTGCCGCTCGAGAGAAGGTAGCGCAGAAAAAGAAAGAGGTTGAGCAGGCAACAGCCCAAGAAAAAATAGCACAGAAAAGGAAGGAAGTTGCTGACAAGGAGAGCACCGTGAAGGAGGCCACACTAGAGGTTGAGGAGTCTTATTCTCAACATACCACGGATAAGGAAGGGTTTGAGGAGGAAGGAGGCGGTGGCTAGGAGTACATCACTCCCTTTAAATTGCAGAAGCAGACCAGGGAGACCACTTCCGTACCTAGAAAGAAACAAAAATCTAATAAGAATGCACATGTGGATCCAATTGTCCTCATTGAGGGGGACTTGGATGAGATCGGAAACAAGGTCCACGACACAATGACGGAGCTGTGGACACAGTTTGAGCAGCAGTACATGGAGATGTTGGGGAGCATGCAGAAGGATCTATGCGAGTTGAAGATTCAAATAGGTCGACTTCCTGCAAGCGTGGGACAGACGAATGAGATTCAAGCAAGCATGACTGTGTTGGAAAAAATAGGACTCTATACCTCAAAGTCATTCCATTACCAGAGGGATCACTACACGCAGAAGCAGATGAAGAAAACACCCAACTCAAACAGATCAAGGATGTGGGTATCAACTTAATCGCATTTTCTATTCAGACCTTCCATGCACTTCAATAGGGGGTCTCAAACGAGCTCAGGATCAGGGAGCAGCGCGCACTTTCAGTTATCAGCGAGGTAAATATGAACAACAAACAGATCTTTTCCAAAAAGGCTCGGGCGCTAAATGAAAAGGAAGAACTGGTCATGTGAAGCTAGAGCTTGGAGCCAGAAATTTACACAGTCCTGTCAAATGCTACCAGAGCTTCACATTCCCGAAGATGCAGCAGCAGTAGCGAAGATTCGGAAGTTGGCTACCACAGTCAGAGAATCAAAGGATGAGATCAATCGGGTAACATTTGAATTCCAAATGAAGATCTCAGAGCTTTAGTTGAAATTGCAGCCAACCACTCTGCCAGAGGTCCGGGAAAAGTGCAGAGAAACCATCAGGGAGAGCATGGCCACTTTGGATGCTGCAGTCACAGGCTGCACACTGATCTTCGAACAGGTAATGGAACTATGGACAACTCTACAAGAGGACCCAAACCTGTAGAAAATTGGCACAGATATCCGGGAGATGCAACAAAAGTTTAATGAACTCAGGACGACTGCACGCACTTTGGCGCTAGTCCAGTGCCTCGCTCGATTGCAAGAAGGAAAACAGCTACAATCACAAATTGCAGAGCTACATAGAAAAGAGGTCGTCTTAAAGGCCAGAATACAACCATGGACAGAGGAAGCAAGCCATCTTACTTTGTTAGTCCAAGAGAAGTTGAAGACACTCTAGGAGACTCAAAGGGCGATGTGCCTCGCGATGGAAGGCTAGACTATAGAAAAGCTGGTAGAGGAAGTGCAGCAGGCCGCGGTGTAGGGTACTACTGACATACAGGTGTTGAAGGTGGAGTTTAGCAACCTCGCAACAAGATAGATGCACCAGCTAAGTGACTCGAGGGCGAGTAACCTAATTTGTGTTGGGGGCCTGTTGGGAAGGGGTCCTTGGGCTCAATTTTGTTAAGTTTTGGGCAAATTTTGTAATATCTTTTTGTAGCAAATGTAAAGTCTCCACGAAATGTGGAAGCAGAGCGCGAAGCTAGTAGATGTCAAAGGGGCTTTAATCTTTTAGTTGGGTAGGTGATAGAGTTGTTTTGAGACCTGTCCATGGTCTGCGGACCATGGTATTATAAAGCAAATGCTATATAAAGTTGAGTCATAGCGAGTCTTAGAAGTCAACTTTTGGTGAAGAATCATTATAAGGGAAAGGTGATAAGGCAGGAAAGGTTTTTTTCCTGTACTTAGGCGAAAGGTGAAGGCTCCTACAGCTAAGTGCGCGAAGACCTTGGTAAGTCCGCAGGTTGAGTACGCGGGCCCCTACAGCTAAGTGCGCGGAGACCTCGGTAGGTCTACACGCTGAGTACGCGGGTCCTTTCAGCTGAGTGCACAGGGAAAAAAAGTCTGTTTCTGAACGTTTATATCTAATAAAGGTTGTTTTGCGACGAAAGTGATGCATTTGTGTTCTTTTATTTACTCCTACAAAGTTTATGTATCTTCACTCTATAATCTGTTTAATATGAATTAATGCTTATTTACTGCGCGAAACTGGTAGATCTATAATATTTATGCATGATAAGTATAATTAACTACCTCCGTGAAGATCTGGAAGTCGTTTAGATAGGTTTGCAGTAGTTGTCCTTCTGGAAGGGATAACGCTGTGCGAAGGAAGATCTAAGCCATAAGAAATTTAGGAAACCATCACACATGCCTCTGGATGCAGAAACCTAGTTTTAGCATTCCCCAATACTACTTCGAGTGAGACTACAACCTGTGCTACGTGGATTTTTGCCACAAGGGCCAGTAGTTTAGGGTTTTGTTGGTTGGCGCAGTTAAAGCTGAACCTAGGTCAGGCCCCATCAAGCCAACAACACAAGCTACCTGTAAATAGTAGCCTCCACTACTTCACTTAAAGTAACATCTTCCTTCCTCAAATTCCTAGTAGAGGAGTCTCCATGGGTTTGCTTCCCTCCATGTGGAACTTCTTCAGTATCTCGTTGGCATACTTTCCTTGAGAGACAAACAATTCCGCATCTCTTTGTCATACTTCCATATCAATGAAATAATGCATGAGCCCCAGATCCTTCATCTCAAATTCTCTTGCAAGCATGGAAAATTTTAGGGGCGAATGCTCGCCCTTTAGCGAAATTAAGGGGTTTTAAATTTTTAGTGGACGAATATTTTGTATCATAGTATATTTTTACAAATCGCCTCAAATAGCCCACCTTATTTTAAGGGAGAGGGTAAAAAAGGTAAATTTAACCCTTGAAATTAGGAGTTACAACTTTCCCTTCGCCCTAATTTTCAAGAATAGGTTTCATTTAAGTGAATCCTATGGGCCAAATATCATATTTGTAAAAGAGGTATGGTAAATTAATAAAAATATAATAAACGAGAGGTATGGTAAACAATTAAAACATTTTTTTTTATTTACTCCATAAGTCACCTTATATTTACGAACACTCAAAAAATGCGTTATATTTAGGTGAAACCTATGGGCAAAATACCATGGCCAAATACCATGGGCTAGGTTATTATTAATACCATGCAAAAAAACATTATTAACCTTAATATTAGTATTAATAAAAATAAAAATGGCACATGGTATTGATCCATGGTATTCACGTAGAATGTAGCATATTTAAATGGGGGAATTAAACCAGCATAGATCCATCTTTACTCTGGATCTACTAAGCCCCGAGAGGTATCAAATATTTTGATATGCAAATTAGCATAGAGAAAAAATATTTGATCCCTCTCGGGGCTTGGTGGATCAAGAGTAAAAATGGATGTTGTAATTTAATGTATGTTAAACATTTTAACTTTGGTTAAAATAAAAAATAAAATACAAATCAATTATTAATTTTATTAATTTTTATAAATTACTAAAAGTAATTTTTAAGCTCCGGGTTTATGATAACCCATGGTAATACCATGGTATTCATGTGAGCATAAACTATTTAAAGGGGAAATTCTATCATCTTAGATCCTCTTAATTTCTGGGTCTACCATGCTGCAGAGGATAGAATAGATTTCATCCCCTAAGAGTGGTAGATGTGGAGTTAGATGGAGACAGGTTGGTTTTTATGATAATGAAGATATTAAATAGACTTAGGAAATTATATTGTAAAAACATCTTAAGGTGAATGGTTAAAGCTACTTTAAGTCACTTCACAAAATTTAGTAAAAAATACCAATATCTTCATTAATATTGGTTTTTAACTTTTTCTTATTTAACAAAAAAAAAAATCAAAACAATGAAACCTTATCACTCTTTCCACATCACCCTCGCAGAAGATTTCTCACCATTTTTCAAACATTCTCAATATGATATCTTCATGAAAAAGTTTAGGTACCGATGTTGAATTAGTTGTTTGAAAAATAAGTTGGTTTGTACAACCTTTCATCTTCTGTGCTATTCTTAGTTTGTCCTAATGATCGGTAGGGGTTGGAGCCACTGCACCATATTTTCCTAGAAGGTGGAGATTGTTCACCAAAATGGAAATTAATCTACATGTTACAACGCTATTAAAAAATGCAAGACTTGTGAGGATAGTGAATTATGCTATTAAGCAATTTAGATTGGGAGAGACGTAATTAAATTTTATTATTTAATTGAAGATTTCCAATTAAAATAATAATAAATCTATATTTATATATTCATATATTCATATATTGATTGGAAGAATTATCACAATGGTCACTTCTTTCAATTAAATCCCCTTCAAGCCCTTGGGATACCTAATACTTTCTTATATAATATAGTTGGGGCTTGCTACTTGTTGGCATGTTGAGGTAAACAAACTTGATGTGTTTTTTTTTTATCTCGCAGTTGGAGTCTCTTGAATAAGAAAGAAATTTGATAACTTGGAAAAAGTGGTAGCTTGAAAAAAGTTGTAGAGAAAAGATTAATCTCTCCCACCTTGACAGAATTTGTTGTCAATATCAACACCTACAAGAACTTTGTTGTGGAATATTATCAAAACTAATAGAAGGATATGAAAGAGTGTATTGTAAAAACCTTGACAAACACGGCCACTGAAACTTGGAACATTGTTTGTAGGAAGAGAAAATTATGTTTCTTTTTCCAAACATGTATGTTAGCATATTACAGTTTAATGAATATGTTTTCTTATTATCATATATGGTTTCATACTTTAACAAAACATTCGCCAAGACTTCACAATGTTTTATTATTCAGTAAAA
>APFE030235699.1:18999-93132 GCA_000404065.3 Pinus taeda
TTTTTCAGAGTAAATTTTCAATATTTTTTTAAAATAACAGTAAAAAACAATAAAAGCCACTTTGTTTGGTGCAAAAAACACCTTGAAATCGCAAAGTGTTAATGCCAGAATAACGTCTTTTTTTTTCAGGGTACATTTTCAACATTTTTTAATAATGATATTAAAAATAAAATATCATGACTCTGAAAAAACTTTAAATTTCCAACGATTTTCAAGCATGACATTAACGATAAAATATCACGTCTTTGAAAAGCCTTAAAATTCCAACGATTTTTAAGCATGACATTAAATTTAAAATATCATTTCTTTGAAAAACCTTAAAATTCCAACAATTTTCAAGCATGGTGCTAAGAAAAATTATTTATAATTGTTTTCAACCATAACATTAAAGATAAAATATTCAAAAAGCGCTAGAAGCGGAATACAAACCCTCCAGTACTTCAGGAGGTCGGTTCTATTTGGATCTGGGCAACTCCCATTGTAATCAGAATTCTGGCATTTAGGCCAACCAGCTAATACAATCCATAACCGTTCTTGTGAAAAAAAAAAACAAAAAAACAAAAAACACACACACATTAAAAATAAAATATCACGACTTATAAAAACATTAAAATCTTAACAATTTTTCAACCATGGAATTAAAACAAAAGATTATGACTACAAAACAATCTTAAGTTTTCAAAATATTTCAATCATGACATTATCAAAAAAATTTATGACTAAAAAAACTTTAAAAATGAACACCTGAATGAAAGAGTTATTATACCAAAAGTAAATTTTTTTAAATGTTAAATGTATAACGACTTTAAAATCTTAGCCTAAGACAACTTGAGACATTGCAAAAAATAATTAAACTCAATTATCAAATTAACACGCAGTGTAGGTGAGCTCAACCCATTATAATGAAAACTTAAAGACCAACAATGAAATTAACACATTGTGGAGCAGACTCGATTCATTATAACAAAAAAATTAAAATCAACTATCAAATTGCACATAATGGGATTGGGTTGCTAGAGAAACATTAACATGAACCCTACAAATATATATATATAAACAATAAAAAAAAAGAAAAAAAAAAAAAAAAAAAAAAAAAAAAATCAAATATTGAAAAAATACAGTAATATAAAACAAAAAAAATATAAAAACTATATAAACATGTGCAAATTCAGAAAATATGCAGAAAAAAATAATAATGAAATAGAAAAAAACTAAAGTGGAATAAGAACACAATATATACAAATATGAAAAAAAAAAAAAAAAAAATTAGCAAATAAGTAAATATAAAACATGACAAAAAAATCAAATTAAAAATATATAATAGGAATGACATAATAAAAAAAAATGTAAAAAAAAAAATAAACCATAAAACAATTAAATTAAAAATAAAATAAATAAAATAAAAAACCAATCAAAAAATAAACTAAAAAAAATAAAATACAGACATTAAAAAATAAATAAATAATAAATTCCCTGCCCACTCAAGGCCCCAAACCAGTGAGGGTGGGCAGGGACGATATCATGACAAAAAAATAATATTATAAACATAATATTTTAAAAAATAAAGAATTAAATTTAAAAATATATATATATATGATGGTGGTGGTGGTTAACGTCCACTGAGACCAAACTTTGGTCCATCGGACCTAATAAACGAATTACTTAGTTTGATTTAAGATTTCATTCCTATGCTCACAAAGCTTGGAGAGAAGCCTCATGAGCTCACTATAGTTTTGACATCGTAAGAGGCTAGGAGGTCAGTGTTGCAACAAAGATTGTAAAACTGAGATCTAATGTGGTTGTACGCAGAGAACTCTAAGAGGAAGTGATTTTCATCCTCGATGTTCATATTCTCACAGAGATAGCAGATCCTTTCCATCCATGGTGTTTTAGGAACTGCCCAACAACCTGTTTCACTATGGAGCTCATGAGAGTTCGTTCTAATCTTGGCTATATTAATTTTCTTCTTTGAGCTACCTAAAACAGAGAGACGCTTTTGATCTTCTAGGGTGGGGTTGATGACCTCCTTATAGTATCTTAATTTTCTTTTAGCTGTTAAATCTTTCTCACACCACATTTTTTCTTTGAACTTAAAATTAACAATATTTTTAATGTTATTAATGTTTTGTAGTGCAACATTCTTGTCAATCTCCCAATGGTTTAACCAGGCCCTGATGTCTTTATACGAACCTCGTTTGAGCTTTAGGTGGTTTTGGATGGAATTTAAAGCTAGCTTAGGAAGTCTATGGTATCTTATGTTATTGAGTTTGTGCTTGTACAACAGAAGCCTAGTCATAGCTAGGCTCTTGATAGGGGAAAGACCCACTTCTATAAGGAGAATATGATAGGTTGTATTGCTTTTAATTTTGAGGTTATACATTATAAAACACTTCTGGATTTGTTCAATCTTTCTCTAAGATTCTCTAGAGATGTTGCAACCCTAAACCTCACATCCATATAAGATAACAGGAGTGACTAAAGTTTCAAAGAGGAACTTCTTTCTATCCCACATTACGAGGTTTGCCATCTTACAGTTATTTTCAAGACCAAAATAAGCTTTCCACCCCCCATTAATCCTTTTCTCAATGCTATATTTCTAGTTGAGCTGGTGATGAATATCAATTCCTAGGTACTCACAAGAAGACATTTCCTCCAAGTTACTATTGTCATAAATAAAATTAGCGTAAGTGTCTTTCTTGGATTTGACTCGTTTTTAACAGTCATACCCATGGTAAAGCAGAAATCCTTAAGAAGTCTAAGTTGTTGATCGAGATCAAATGGGCACCTTGCGAGAAGAACAATATCGTAAGCATAGAGAAGAAGAATAATAATTATCCTAGCTAAGATCGTTCCAGCACAGTCTGCTTCCTCTAAACAGCTTTCTAGCTTGTCGATGTAAATTCCAAATAGGGTAAGAGAGAGAGGCAACCTTGTTTAACTCCAATATTACACTTAGTATCTTTTGACCACCCCTCATTGCTCTTTAACTTGGCAATAATTACATTCTCGTATAACCTTATAGCGGTAGCTCTCAACTCAAAATGAACCTTTAGCTCTTCTGATCTATTCCATAAGTTGTTTTTAGGAACCGTATCGAAAGCCTTTCTAAAGTCCACAAAGCAACAAAAGAGATTGGATTTATCATTGCGGCATTCCTCCACAATGATCCTAAGTGTAACAAGGTGGTTCGTTGTTGAGTGTTGCCTTCTAAAATCCGCTTGGCCTTTAACTTGCTTACATTCACTTTTAAGCCATATGCTCAAATTCTTTTCCAAAATAATACCATATAACTTGGCTAAGAGGCTAAGAGAGGGCTAATCATAATTCTCTGATAATTGGAGGGGTTATTTGTATCCCCACTTTTAAAAAGAAGGATAATGAGGCTCTGAGTCCATTGTTTAGGGAATCCTTGTTTGATCGCTTGATTGAAAAACTTGTGGATGTGGGGGATTAGGACAGGACCTCCAATTTTTAAGATTTCCGCCTAGTAACCTTCAATGTCCTTAGCTTTCCCATTCGCCAGGCGATTAACCCCAAAATCAATGTCTTCTAATGAGAAAACTTCTTTCGTTGTGAGCAGAGTTTCAAAGTTATCCATAACATTTGGAGATTCATAAAGTTTTTTAAGGTAGGAATTCCAGTGGTGTAAAGCAAATTTATTATTATCTTTAGTTTTCCTAGTTATAATCTGCCTCCACAATTTCTTAGGAGCTCCCTTAGAGAGGTGTAAGATATTCTCGTCTTTTACGAATATACTTCATTTTTTCCTTTTAGTTAGGGCTCTGTATATTTTTATCTTGCCAATTTTAAGAGATTCATCAACGACTTCCTTAATTGCTTTCCTCGCACTTTTACAATCTTTGTCATACCATGGGTTGGTTTTTCTATTTCTTTTATTACTTGAAACTTCAAATGAGAACTCGCTAATAAAATATGAGAGGGTTGTAGTAAAAATATGATAAAGGTCTTCTATGTTATCTATACTAGATAAAGGAAGCAAATTAGTTTTTAATTCATTTAGAAAGAGATCGTTTTTATTTTTATCAAAGATTAAGTTCTTTTGGCTATAAGGATTATCTTCTATGGGATCTCTATGCATGACAAAATTGAGAGTTATAAGTAAAGGCCTATGATCAGGGTCAGGTTCGTGGTCGCTTAAGATGCCAAAATTTATTATTTCGTTGTATAAAGGGAGATCGGAAATAACATAGTCTACCACGCTGCTACCAAGCCCATGGATGCAAGTCATCTGGCTAGAATTGGGCCACTTCTTTAAACAATGGGAGAGGAGATCCAATGGTCTATAACTAATCTCTAAGTAGTATGCTTCTCGACCCAAGCATTCATAAGTCAAGTTCCCAACCCCAAATGTGTACAACACATGGTCTCAAGCTCCTAGGGCTAAGTACCCTCCTCTAAGCACTTATTGCTCCTTGTCCTAGGTAGGTACCTTCCCTAATTGAGCAATCAACTCCCTCATTGTGTGGACTCAATAAGTCAGTCATCATGTTGGTCAAGGTAACAGCCACCTACATTAGAGCATCTATATGTCCATGAAGCATCGCAAGGGTTTTAATAGACATATCATTCTCCTAACAAGGTGAAAACACTTGTGTTGTAACCCCAAAAGATTATATAAGTTTTATTACACAATTTATGTCATTTGAAAGTGAAAGCATTGTAATTTAGGTCCACAAATATGTTTTTAGACATACCACCTTACAAGTAGTTATTCAAACTCAACTACATATTCATATTTGTGGTATATAATAATATGTTACATATTCATAATTTTTATACATGTTCATATGTGTTTCTTAACAATTTGCATTTTCCACTTTCAATATATCTTTGACACTTCATAGGTTTTAACCTACTATCATTAGTCACATTCACATTCCATTCACTTCTAGAAACTTTAAATTCACATTATGCATATCAAACATATCTATACGAAATGTCTAAGTTAATTCAAAAAATACACGAGTTAAATTTCACAATTTGGCAAATATATCCTCTCTACTATCCATTTTTCAAATTCATATACTCAATTTGTTTCCAAACCATACATCAATTCCATTATATCCTTAACCTATTCTACTTAATTCTACGTAATTGTTACTCCATTTCCCATTTTATGTAAAAAATACTTAATTAAAATATTGCTAGCACTCCTAGTGTCATTGTGCCAAGAGACGCTTTACACCCCAGTATAAGGGAGATGTGTATGTGTAATGTAAGTATGTTAACATTTTTTAAATTTCGAGAAAAAATAATAATATAAATAAATAAATAACGTTGTCCCATTATAGGGTGATATTGTAGTGGTGTAAATGTTTGTAAGCATTTCAATAATAAAAAGTCAAAAAATAATCAAAATAATAAAATTCAATTTGTTATTGTAATATTGTTTTTATTAATAAAATTATGTACAATTTTTTTGATTAAATAAAATCATAATATATATATCACATTAGAATATATAACATATAAATATAGTTATAAATTAAGATCCATTTTACCATAAAAATTAAAACAAGTGTTATTAAGTTTAGATGTAAAGAGGATATATTAATTGATTGTCGAAGCACAAGGACTTGCGTAAATGTTGGTAGGTAGTAACATATTTACAATTTTACTCATACAGGGATAATTATATATATTTACATCTTATTTCTATCAATTTTTCAAGGATTTTATTTTTGGATTAAAACACACAACACAAATATTTAAAAAGTATGAATGAATACTGAAACCATATCCATAAATTATGACATAAAATATGTGATGTAGTTATCCGCATGACATTATATTATGGAAATGCTACAATAAGACTCAAATTATGGTCCAATTAAATGTTTGAAAAATAGTTTTTATTTTTCGAAGTTACACATTATAAGTTGTATTCATCAATACTAAACTAATGATCAAGAAAATCAATTGGCATGGACTAATAATGATTTGTAACCATATTTAAATTTAATTAAGAAGCACATAAAAGTTTAATAGTTACAATAAACTTACAATATAACAAGATTCTTAACCATGGATATTCAAACCCTCTTTACCATGGATATCATTAACTTATAAGTAGGCTTTGTTACAATACCACATGCCCAAAAACCATAACACGATTCACAATCAAAATATTTTATAAATATTTAATTTTAACTTAATTTCATGACTTTTTTTAATTAAATCTAGAAGAAGGAAAAATGTTATACTTTTGAGATATAACTAAACCCTCTACCCTC
Organism: Pinus taeda; assembly: GCA_000404065.3. Taxonomy (NCBI): domain Eukaryota; kingdom Viridiplantae; phylum Streptophyta; class Pinopsida; order Pinales; family Pinaceae; genus Pinus; species Pinus taeda. Next base: position 25,254 of record APFE030235699.1, read on the forward strand.
ACTACTACTAAAAGTATTTCGTAGATATTACATAGAGATTAAATCAATGTTTCAATAAAATTAAAATGAAAACACTTAATACATATATAGAAATGTGAAATTTATATAACTAAACCCTCTACCCTCACTCCTACTAAAAGTATTTTGTAGATATCCCATAGAGATTAGATCAAGGTTTTAATAAAATTAAAAATTAGAACACGTATATATATAGAAATGTGAAATATATATAATACCAGTCTAGATTCATCTTAATTCCGGATCTACCAAATGCTGAGATAGATCAAATCTATTTTCACTTGAAAGTGGTTTACCCCTCGAAAAAATTGATTTGATCCTTTTCAACATTTAATAAAGTCCAGAATTAAAATAAATCTAAATTGGTATTAGTGCAAATATATACTCACAGTCCATCCTAATATATATTTAATATATATTTAGGATAAGGCCATGCAACTCTAATGTACCACATATGTACATATATTGATAATTCTAACGTACCACGTATATGGATGACTCGTTTATTTAGTAAACATATATATCCTCTCTTTCATGTTCATGTTCATGTTCGATGTTCATGTTCATGTTCGAGTATCTTTGAAATACCAACCGTGGATGTGTCACGGTAAGCAACATTTGATAGCATCTCGTGAAAGGTACTGGAGGATTTGTAGCCTATGTATTGAGTCGTTGATAGCATCTCGTGAAAGGTACTGGAGGACCATGAGGGACGCAAAGTTTCAGTTGTTTTCTTCCCAGGGTGAAACCCATTCTACAGAAATTCAGTGGCAAAAATCTCATAATTAGAAAATGAAATTACACCAGCATTTCAATATAGATCGTTATTAGTGGGATGTAGAAAACATTCTGTCGACAAGATTTATCATCCTCTTTAATCCATATGATAAATTTGGGTTTGCCCTGCGTAGCAGTGGGATGGAGTGTTATTCTTTCCAATTATGTTATATTCTCCTAATGACATGTTAAGCTCGTAATGAATATATTGTTGTAAGGCTTTGAACCCCATTGTTGATATGACCGGGTAACGTAAAGAATCTAGTGTTTACCCTCGTAACTATTCTCAAAATGAGATGAAGGGCCCTGAGGTTTTCCCCAAAATATGTTACTTGGAAAGGAAAACTATAAACTACCATCACACTGAAATCACTGATGCAGAGTTATATCATCTGGATTAGGCTAAAAGTTCCAAAGAAGTTTCGGATGAATTAAATCATTTAATTGGGGTCCAAAGCCCAAAATCCCAAGTTTACCTTAAGAAAAAGGGTGGCATCTACCGAGGTGATAATTTTGCCTGAACCGTCATTTTTTGCTGGAATCCGGACTTTTTTTTCAAAAAAATCTAACCATGAGAGTGTATGAGAGTGTTTGAATTGTTTTATTGATGGTGGAAATGGATTTAGCACAAAAAAGCCCTGAGTACCCAAAATCCTGAAGCTTGAAAGCTATAACCCATATTTCCAAAACTTTCTGGCAGATTTTTGTCAAAATTGTGCCGTAATTTCCATTATTTTCTGGGTGAAAACGTCGATCTTGGTTTTAGAATCGGAAACAGAAAAACCATGTCCAGCGCTGTAAATACCTTAAAAGCATTCATGCATGTCCAGCAATGTAAATACCTTAAAAGCATTCAGGCATGTCCAACCACGTAAATACCTTAAAAGCATTCATGCAACACTTAGTTGAAGTAGGCATCAAGGTCAAAAAGGATCCACCAAAGTAATGTCATAAATCAGTTTGCCCACTATGTATGATAAAAATAATGTTCACCGGCAATCAAATCCTCCTACAATACTTAGAGACATGATCTCATCCATCATGGCTGAAGAATAACGAGTAGCTGAAGAAGTATAAAGAAAAGGTTATTTTCAATAAATAAATGAAACCTAAGAAAAGCCGCAGAAGTGAACCAAACAACACTCGGAAAGGTAAAAAGGGCTTTTACAGGCTATGGAACCTGGGACTGCGAAGTACAAGCAACTGATGCGCTTAAATTTGAAGTCAAAAAGAAGAGTTGCAATATAATTTGGAAATCAAGCAAAATCTCAAATAACATGGAGGATGGATTGAACAACAATTTGTTGTTTTGGTCTACAGCTTAGTAACTCAATCTCCACACAAAGCGTAGAGAATAGGGTATGCTTAGTTGGTTGATTGGCTTAGGAAGTCCAACCTATTTCCAATTATTTGCACAACTTCTTGTTTTGGTCTATAGCTTAGTTGCTCGATCTCCAGATAAATGTAGCGAAAAAGGGATGCCCAGTTGATTGATTGGCTAAAGGAGTCCAACCTATCTCCACCTCAAATAAAGTGATGGCATTATGATAGTGAGAGATTGTCTAGAAATCCTGTTGCTCGATCTCCAGATAAATGTAGCGAAAAAGGATGCCCAGTTGATTGATTGGCTAAAGGAGTCCAACCTATCTCCACCTCAAATAAAGTGATGGCATTATGATAGTGAGAGATTCTCTAGAAATCCTGTTGCTCGATCTCCAGATAAATGTAGCGAAAAAGGGATGCCCAGTTGATTGATTGACTAAAGGAGTCCAACCTATCTCCACCTCAAATAAAGTGATGGCATTATGATAGTGAGAGATTGTCTAGAAATCCTGTGGAAATCTAACTTCAAAATAAGCGTTATGCCAATCTGACGGAGCACAGAGAAAGTCTCTGAGCTGGAGCCCTGTTTCATTGCTGAAGATCAAGCAAACAAACTTACAATTTTCAGTCATACTTTAATTGTTGAGACACGTCGTTTTTCAAAGTGCCGTTATGAATCTCTTATTCATTGGAGGTAAAACTAAAAAGGGTTGTTTTGTGTTAAAGGCAATGTACTAACACCCTGTAAAGTGCTAGTGTTGTTAATAACAGAAATACCCACTCTATGAATAAAGGTGTTTTGCCACATTGCATTCATAGCTCCTACGTTTAAATCAACATATACTATTCAAATTTCATACGTCTGCTTCTCATGTCATCATCGTGTATCATTAAAATATTAACAAAATGAGCAAGTAGTAATTGTACTTCATTTCTCTGTAAAATGGTGCAACTACTACAACATAAAATTCCTCGTTCTTAATGCTGAATTTCAGGGGTGTTAACTTTCGGTACAGGGGCTATTTTCTTATGAAATTGAGATAGCATACTGCTGTTATCTATTATCTATTTTAGGATATTATAATTTCATCCTTTCTTATGAAGTTGAGATAGCATACTGCTGTTATCTATTATCTATTTTAGGATATTATAGTTTCATCCTTTCTTATGATGTTGAGATAGCATACTGCTGTTACCTATTTTAGGTTATTATAATTTCAATCTATTTTAGGATATTATAATTTCATCCTTTCTTATGATGTTGAGATAGCATACTGCTGTTACCTATTTTAGGTTATTATAATTTCATCTCCACTTTGCATAAAGAGTTGCCAAGAACTAGCATTATTTCATCATTATTAGTAAGGACACCAAATTTTTATTATGAAACTTTCCATTTAAAAGATTATAAATTTAATTTGAAAATCATGGCCAAGTCAGACACCAATTGGTATATAAAGTTCCATTTGAAAATCATGACCAAGTCAGACACCAATTGATATATAGTTCAATTCGAATTCGAATTTGTCTATGAAAAATAAGGTATGAAGTTTAAATAAGGTTTGCCATTAGCTTCCTCCATATACATATTTCAAATTCTTAAAATATATATAAAATATATATAATTATATAAATATAAATATATAATTATATATATTTATAATTAAATATTAAATATTATATTAATAAATTTTTTTTTATAAATATAAATGGAGTTGTCTTTAGTGCAACTTTTTCGACTTTCTGGTGCCGGAATCCGGCGGAAAATTTTGAGGTCAAATCTTAATTTGTTTTATTTAAACTAGTTTTTTGATTGTATATATAGATTCAGCACCCTGAAAAACCCCTAGGGCACTTTGATTGTGCAGGGGTTACCCATCAAACTTGTGATTTCAATAAATTCTTGCCGAATTTTAGAGAAATTAGACTGGAAAAAACCATCAGAAAAGCTTCCAAAAAGTCGCATTAAAGACAACTCGAATATAAATTATATATATATAATATTATATATATATATATATAACATATTTTTCTCTCTCGAACCAATAAAATAAATAGTGTCCCTTCCTCGTGGATTCCATTTGAAGAGTTGTGAGATTTTAAACCCATTACCATAACTTGTAACCTAGCCCATAAACTAGAACCTCAACTTGCGTTCAATTTTACCCTTGTAACACAAATTTGTGTGTTTTTATTTTCGACGTGTAACCTAATGAACTTAAATAAATTTTATGTCCTGTAGCCTGCTCGTCTTTTTTTTATTTTGCAGCCGTCGCCACTTGGCCTTGAACATAAGAACTTTTATACCATATAACCTACTCGCCGACAGTTTTCTGTATCAATTGACCCTCGAAGGTTTTTCTCTGTCAATGGGCCCTCGAAACTAATGAATTTGAAAAACATTTTATGGACTTTTTGAGATTTGTTGAATTACGAACCTCAAGGTTCAAGTCCAGCAAACCCTATGACATAGGTGGGACCTCAAGCTTCAAGTCCAGCAAACCCTATGACATAGGTGGGGCAAGGTACTCCACTCCACACAGCAATCTGACTACTAAAGTCTACAGAAGTGTACATACTCTAGATTTGAACTTGTGACCTCTTACATGGAAACACATATTCTTAACTATTAGGCCCACTCAAGATGTACTTTACAGTGTTAAGTCAAAAGCAATTGCAATCCTATATATGCAACACTTCAACACACGATGCTTGTAAAATGTTAATAACATATGTCTAGAACTAGCATGGCATATTCATGAAATGGGAGAAATCAAAACTAAGAATTGTAAATCAATTGGAACACCCCTTTAATGTGGCTACTTATTCATGTCCCACAACATATTCATCCTAGCACACACCAAAGTTGTCACACTCGGACTCAGCAAAGACTAGGCTGTCCTGGGACTCAGCAAGACAAAGTGGCAAATACAAAAAAGAACTCAAAATATAGTAGGGACAATTCTGCCGAGTCTTGGTGAGACTGGCCAAGTCTAGGCAAGTGGCAAGTACAGGGCCAAAAGTACAAAGCGAGTACTCAGCCCAGCTAAGATATGACTCAACTCGACACAACTCGCATGTATCGGCTAAGTCAAACTACATTGGCACACCTATTCGTTTTTCAGCATAACCAAGAGTGGATCTCTCCCAATTTGATTATATAAGAATACACACTTTGATTATATAAGAATACATGAATTGTAATATTACGTCATATACCTCCTGACTTTGCCATGATCATATTTTCATTCTAGTCAATTTCATATTCTACAAATTCCTTAGCCAAAACAGATCACAAATAAACAGATTACCTAAGAAGATCTGCATGAAAAACCTGCAAAATTTGAATCTCTAGTACTACATAGAAAAATGCACTTGACATTTTACATCCAACTCATAGCATATGTGAATAGATGTTCATTGTTGCAACTTGCAGCTGAACATAACATCCTTAAGAGATTGCAAACTGCAATAAACTCTTATCCTTCGATCAATTTCTAAACAGAGAGAAGAGCAAAGGAAAAGCACCATATTTTGGCATCTAAACTAACTTATGGTTATTACAAATTCTAAAGAAGATTTAAGCAAAAATAAAACCAGTCAGCACAACTTGGTTAAATACAAGAACTGTTAAAGTACCAAATACATTAGCCAAGAATGATTTGCCTCTGTCCATTTTCAATCCAGGCTGACAGAGTTCTGCCCTGCCTCACACCACACAAATCTACAGCCTAGTTGATATGGTGTCCCAAGTCCTACACAAATCTACCCAGTTCAACATCTAAGGTCTGGTAAAAGTATCAGCCTCTGAAATAAATAAATTTAACTTCAGATGTATGCCAAAACCTACCCTTTCCTTGCAAAATGTCTTGTCAAGGAAGTTGCATGCCAGGATATGACATGCTTCAGACCAACCTTTCATTGGTGAACATCTAATAAAATAAACTCAAACTATGCATGGATATTTTTTACAAAAGTCAATAAATATCTATTTTGTTTGTCAAGAAACTTGGAGATTGAGCAGGACATACATCTTGATACCCCCATTTAAAATGACATCATTGGGTTGCTACTGCTGTATGGTGGCCTCCACTGGAAACCACGCCTCCAACTTGGCCACTCTCTGTAGTGCTGACTGAAAGAGGATGAAATGCAGATGAATGAAATCCTCGCCTTTGATTATATGTGTAATGTGATCCATTTGACACACTTTCACCCACTCCAACTTGACCAGGAGAGACTGTTCCAGAATGAGCACTGATGCCATTGCCAATTGGTGCTAAATTACCTATGTGTTGAATCCCATTCAAATCATGTGAGGTACCATCCTTTCCTGAATCAGGATTTAGCACCTTATTACTTTGACCTGTAGAATCATGAGAATCATTATCCCCTGACACATCTTTCTCATTGCTTCCATCATTTTTGGTGTTAAGAAACCGACCACCACAACCCCTTGCTCGTCTTAAGGCATGGCGGTGTCGAGATTCATGAAGATACGGCTGCAAAAAGAATTCAGTCAATAAGAATTTATCTTCCACATGTTTGACTTTGACCAAAACACGAGTACTTGATGTCTCCATCTTGAAGAACCAAAGAAGAGATGTCTTGACAACATCCACATATCAACATAGATTGGGAACATTTGCAGATTCAAAGAGATTAAGGAAAATATTACAATTGGTAACACCAAGGCCCTAATATAGATTAGATCTTAAGACTCGGAAAAGTTTAAAGTGTTAACTAAAAAGTTGGTGACAGCACCAAAGGAGGCAACTAGATCCCCTTCAAGGAAAGCTCCTTGTGGGAAAACTATCTTGTCAAAATATAAACATTTCCAATCCAACCAAAATAGGCCTGAAATGTTTCTTGGCTGCACCATATCCACTACATTTTAAAGTATTATTGATATCTAAACAGTTGTTTCGGAAACAATGTTCATTTTGTGCAGATTATCAAGCACTCTTAATCAAATTCAAAATCTCAAAGTCAAAAAATTGTGAACTTCTTGATAAACAGCCAGGACTAGATATTTCACAAAATAAATTTCATAAGTTCTTCCCATAAATTTAATACATAGAATATGCAAATCAATGCAGAAGGCACCCTCCTAAACCACCTTAACACTTGAAGATCGTTTTAAGTTCAAAGCTACTTACTTCAGTCACCAAGGACACTAGAAACATATAAAATGAGAAAGAAAAGTTTATCTCTCCTGAACAAGCACTGGTTCTCATTAACAATTTGATTTGTAGTAAAAAGTAGCAAGAACACTTCGGATATCCAGATTGCAATAAAAGCAGTTCCATTCAAACATAAAAGTAGTTTTGAGCAATATTCTTTGAAGCTCATATGAGTTTAAAAAAAAGACCCAAAAACATTGTTCCAATCATCAAACAATGGAGCCTTGTAAATGTAACCAAGCCATGAGCATTTTTAGGCCCATCTAGCTACAATCGAAGATTCATTGCCAATAAGCACAGCTTACCATGCACCATCTTTAAACGAGAATCTTTTGAAAGGAACAAAGGAGCATAAGAATTCTTCAAAGAATGCATGACAATGATGCATCTCCAAACCATTTCAAACTTCAAAATTCATTTATTTTAAGGCACGATACTTACATAATGAGAATCGAGCAACTAAAAAGGAAAGAGAAACTTGAGTTCTAATACAATAAAGAAATCTTAATCATTAGTGAATACCCTCGAGAAATGAAAACAAGTTTTACCTTACAAAAATTTTAGAATAGACCACAACAACCTCAACCACTTTTTAGGCTTATACACCTGAACAACAAATATATGTAAGAAATTACAAGAATTCGATGTCTCCTATATAAAAAGACAACAAATTGCTTCTCATTCTTCCCTGTGACTAATGATATCTGTATGAAAGGAGCAAGACATTAACAGGCCATTGCTTGAAAGGAGACCAAAATATATGAGCATATTATCATACAAAATTTGAAAATTCAGCTTCTTGTGCCGTGAGCACTCTACAGCCCAGTATGGAGATGTTGCAGTGGCTCTCATTAGATGAAGTGTTAGAACAAAAAATAATAATAATAAAACATAATGTTGGCACAATTAAAAAAATAATAAAAATAATAAATCAATACAAATTCAAATTTTTATATTGTAATTTTCTTTTTAGAAATAAAATTATAAACAAATTTTTCAAGAGAAAATCATAATATGCATATCACATTAAAATAAATTTAAATAATAATGATTCATATTCATAACTATGACATTTTAGATATTTTAGAACATATAGTTAGTAAACATACAAAAAATTAATAAATTTAATTAATAAACATATCATTAAAATATATATAGAGACAAAAATCGGATTTTTTTTGGGAGAAAAAATATCATGGTTCGAGGCGCTCTGCAATCTAAACTAGGTTTTGAGTTAGGGTTTGGTGTTGATAACCATGGTGAATCATGGAGGAGGGATTTATGCTCCCTCCTACAATCAAATAGTCGCGAACAGAAGCAAGGGAACTGGTCCGCATAGCTTCAAGAAACCATTGGAGGTGATAACTGAGGAGATTAACACAGGAAATATCAAACCTCATAGACAGAAAGAAAGTCATGAGGAAGATAGCAACGAGAAGAAGAAAGAGGGTAGCAATCAGAAAGTTGCACCTATGAGCGCGACAGGGGTCTGTAAACCCAAGTCAACCATTATTCCTCAGGTCGTTTTAAGCAACCTAGTGCTGCAGGTGCAGAGCACATGGCGGAACACGCGATTATATGCAAATTTATGGGCATTTGGCCGATAGAGAAAGCCTTACACACATGGATAAGGAACCACTAGAAACCAAAGGGGGAAATAAACCTTCACCTTGGATCCAAGGGCTTCTTTACGGTGGTGTTCATGAGCTTAGAAGATAAGGACAGAGTGTTCGAGGGAGGACCTTATTTTTACGTTGTTGCAGGCCTTTACATGCATCCATGGGTGATGAATTTTGTCCCAGAACAAGAAACGTTCACTTCAGTACTGGTATGGATAAGACTATACTCCCTTCCTTTAGATTATTGGTTGTCGGAGTCTCTAAAATCTATCGCCAATAAACTAGGGCATTTTATAAAAATATCAGATGCAACTGTAAGAGGTAAATACATTTAATTCGGCCGCATTTGTGTGGAAATGGACTTATCTGGGGCACTTCCAAACGAAATCATTTTAGAAGTGTATGATGAAGAATGGGTGCAGGCGGTGGACTATGAACATGTCCCATTCAGGTGTTGTAAGTGCCACGAACACGAGAACCTATACAGAGACTACCCATCAAACAAACTGGAGAACAACACAAAAACCACCACAAGCAAAGATCCAGAGGGTTTTACGAAGGTGGGGGGCAAAGGGAAAGGAGGAAAGCGGTACCAAAATAAAATCAACGAGGACGGGCAACCGAGTCACAACAGTTTCAAAATCTTAAAGAAAAAGTTGGAAACAACGGGGAAAACCAGGAATCAAAGACTAATACCAATGAGAAGGATAGGGATGCTAGCATGGAGGATATACCAGAGAACAACCAGCAAAAGGATGATCTACTGAGCATTGTGGAGCTCAGCAGGGACCATGATATGACCCCAAGTGAGGCAGGAACGGAGGACCATGAACTGCAGGAGATTCTTGAGAGGGAGAACTTAGATCTAGAAAAGTTTCTGGAGCAAGGTATTGCCAAAGGGGTAGACTCCCTGCCAAAGGAGGAGTTTGACATGGTTCAACAGCTCTTCGTCTGGAGATCTCAATCGAAGAGCTATGGAATCAAAATAAACCTTGACAATCAGGAGAGTAGAGGGATGAAAACATTGGAGGAAACACCGAGGCACTCTTTCAAGAATCTAGGTAGGAAAAGAGGAAGAAAAAGACAGAATGAGCTATTGACTGAATGTGGAAAACTCATGATTAACTTAGGTAATATGAGAGATCTTACCAGCTACTCCTCTACAAACCTTTCTTAATGAATCTTACAACCTGGAACATTAGGGGCCTAGGAAGTAAAAGGAAACAAAAAAATCTCAACAGTAGAATAAAAGAAGAAAAACCAGATATGGTTTTTATTTAGGAAACTAAGTGTTCGATGGACAAGATCAGAGAAATACATAGAAAATGGTTAAGCAAGTATGAGTATCTAGAGGTTAAGGCAGATAACTCGGCAGGAGGGATTCTTACGCTTTAGAATCCACAGAAACTTGGAATCCTGGATGCGGAAGCATCCAGGAACTATCTATCGCTGGTGACTCAACCTTTGGGTGATAGGGAGACTTACATGATTACAAATGTCTATGGTCCTCAAAAACTAGAAGATAAAATCAAGCTTCTAACCTCCCTTGAAGAGTTGGGAGAGAGATATCCTAACATGCCTTGGATTCTGGCAAGGGATTTCAATATGATTAAATCTCTTACAGAGAAAAAAGGTGGCACCAGAACACTAGGCAAAGACTCCTTTGCCTTCCAGAACTTCATAAATAAAATGAGACTAGTGGATGTTGAAACAATAAATGGCACTTTCACCTGGAACAACAAGAAAGGAGGGGCTTCTCAAGTTGCCTCTAAACTAGACAGATTCATAATCTCAGAGGACCTCCTTCTCAAAGGCCTTGACATGTCATCTCTAATCCTTCCATTTGGAGGCTCGGCCCACTAGCTTGTCCAACTTGAAGGGGCTTTTATGGGCACACCGAGGAATAGACCTTTTAGGTTTGAATATGTCTGGCTCTCTCACCCGGACTTCAGCAGCAATATTGACAAATGGTGGGTGGAAGATTTGCCCATTCAAGGCACAAAAATGTTTATGATGCAACAAAGACTTAAGCACATCAAATCCAGACTCAAAAAATGGAACAAGAAAGAGTTTGGTAATATTTTTAAAGCCAAAAGTGAATTTGAACAGATGGTTTCACCAAGGAAAGGAAAACTCAAGGTGAGTTTCTTCAGAAGGAATGGGAAGATAGGTGCATCCAAGAGGAGATATTCTGGAGGCAAAAATCGAGAGTGCAATGGATTAGAGAAGGGGAAAAAACACAAAGTTTTTTCATAAATCAACTTTGTATCACAGGGCACACAACAGAATTTCAAAACTCAAAGATTTTCAAGGGAAAGAGCTTGTCTCCCACAAAGAAGTGGAATTTGTCCTAGTACAACACTTCCTTAGCATTGCAAAGGAGCCTCTCTTAGACAGGTCATGGTTCATCAACAATTTCACAAAGTATATTCCCAAGCTTGTAACAAGGGAAGACAATCACAATCTTAACAAGCCAGTGTCTGAAGATGAGGTCAGTGAAGTTATCACTGAGATGCAAAATGGGAAAGCTCCTGGCCCAGATGGATTCAATGTGGATTTATTCAAAGCATGCTAGAAAATAGTCAAATAAAACATCCTTGATATAGTGGAAGACTCCAGAAGATCCAGAATGGTTTTGAAGGCACTCAATGCCTATTTCATAGCTTTGATTCCAAAGCAGGAAAAAGCTATGACACTGGATAGATTCAGACCCATAGCTTTATGTAATGTGGTGTACTAGATTATTTCCAAAGTGATCGCTAACAGACTTAAGCCACTTCTTCCAACTCTTGTGTCAGAGGAGCAAACTGGCTATCTGGAAGGAAGACAGATTCTCAATAACATCATACAAGCTCATGAGATGGTACACTCTCTTAAAAGTAAGAAGCAAGCTATTATGATTATACAGCTTGACCTAGCGAAAGCTTATGACAAGCTAAGCTGGTCTTAGATCAGGGATATGCTGAGAGCTTATGGTTTTGACCACAACTAGATTAGATGGGTTATGGCCCTGGTATCCATGGCTAGCTTTTCAATCCTGCCTAATGGCTCGCCCTCCAGAACCTTTCTACCTTCTAGGGGTCTCAGACAAGGAGATATGCTTTCCCCCTTCCTCTTTGTGCTCATGATGGAAGGGCTAAGCAGAGCGATAAAAAGTGCAAGTGCTGAAGGAAGAATCCAGGGACTAAAACTGAACATGGATGGAGCTGCTTTAACTCACCAACAATTTGTGGATGACACTATGCTACAGGGCATTCCCACGGTCAAGGAAGCCAAAGTTTTTAAACAAATCTTAAACGACTTTGCTATGGCCTCTGGTACAGAGGTAAGCCTTGACAAATCCAAAGTTTTCTTTTTTAACACTGACATTGCTATTCAGATAAACCTCACCAGGATTCTAGGGTTTCAAAGGGATCAGTTACCTTCTAAGTACCTTGGAATCCCTCGCACGGACAAACCTCTAAGTAGGGGAGTGTGGGAGCCGGTAATTAACAAACTTCAGGATAGGATCAGGAAATGGACATGCAGATCTTTGAATTTGGCAGGGCACCTTGTCCTTACAAAGGTTGTCCTGCAAACCATAACCATTTTTATGATGTCAACTCTTCCTGCTCGTAAAGGAGTTATGCAACAGATCAGGAACATTCAAAGAGATTTTCTTTGGGGAAAAGGGGAAGAAAAAAAGAAATGGGCTTTGGTAGCCTGGGACAATATCTGCAAACCTAAGGCCCATGGTGGTTTGGGGCTTCATGACCCTGAAACCCTCAGCAGAGTTTCGGGTGCTAAACTTTGGTGGAGGTGGCTAAAGGAATCATGAACCCCTTGGGCCAAGCTTTGGAAACAGAAATACGCACATAATTGGAAGGAAACGGGTCATATTCGAATGTCTGGTCTCATCAAAGGCTCCCACATTTGGAATTTGGCTTGGGAAAACAGAGCCATTGTCCAGCAGCACAACTTCTGGGAGATCCGAGCTGGGAACCTGGCAAGATTCTAGGAGGACAACTGGCAGCACGAACCAAATTTGTTTAGGGTAGAACTAACCACTCTCAAGAATGACACTGACAACAAAGGCTTATGCATGGTAAGTGACTTTTGGGATCAGGCAAGGAATAAGGGTAAATGGAGAATATGGAAGGATCTGGGCTACAGTGAAGAAATCCCTTTGAAAGCTCAGGCAAGCTCTCTTGCTAGGGACTTGGAACAGAGGAAGATTTTGGTACCATCACCATCTGACCAACTGAGATGGGGAAGAAACACAGAAGGTAACTTCAAACTAAAAGAAGCTAAACGAATAGCCCTAGGTTTTGATTATCAAAACCCTAATAAGGTATGGAAGGACCTTTGGCAGCACCAACATTGGACGAAAATAAAGTTGTTTATGTGGTTGGTTCAACAAAAGAAAATTCTAACTTGGGAAAATATTTTGAAAAGGGGTTTTGTTGGCCCATCCAAATGCCATCTATGTGGTTCACAAGAGGAGATGATGGAACACTTACTCAACCTTTTCCCTTTTACCTCTTCCTTGTGGGATTGGGTGGCCTTAGTCTTTAGGCAGACTAACAGGGACAGACTCAGTAATACCAACACCTTGAAGAATTGGAGAAAAGACTTCTCATGCAATGAATTCATCAACAAAGCTTGGACTCTGGTTCCAGGCTTCTTAATCTTGGATGTTTGGAAATAACGCAATGGCGGCATTTTCAAGAATAAAACTGGCTCAACCCAGAACAGTATTACACAAATATTAAGATAGCTCAAAGACACTATTGGATCCCTTTTAGGAAGACCTCCTAAGGACCCTACTCCGCCCCAAGGCGCTTATATGCTGCTACAGTTGGGTCTCAATTCGCTAGTTCCCCAGACCATAAATAAGAGTGTGAGACAGATAAATGCTAGTAAAGACATCCGGCAACCTCCTCCTCATGGTTTCTTGAAATTCAATATAGATGGAGCCTCTAAAGGTAACCCAGGGATGGCTGGTTTTGGAGGGGTCATCAAAGATGAGAAAGGGTGCATTAAGGTTATCTTTCACAGTCATTTGGGGACTGCCACTAATAACTTGGCAGAGCTCATGGCCTTAGAGAAATGCCTAGAAATATTGATCGAGTCAAATTTCCATAATGCCATCATCGAAGCAGACTCTGAATTGATTATAAATGTGGTCAAGAATATTTGTAATGGAAAATCACCAGGACAAGTTTCAAAACATTAGCGGATTTTGCAGGTCTTTCAGCGCATTCATACCCACCTACAAACCCTAAGAACGGTTAGCTTTTTTCATGTGCGAAGGAAATCCAATATGCTAGCCGATCGTCTAGTGAATGAAGGAGTGTTATGCAAAGAAAGTTACAGCAAGTATGCTTGGGATTCGACACCCTCCGGAAAATTGCATGAGGATTGTCAAACACAAGCGACAAAAGACATGGAGAACTTCCAGACTATCAAGAATGAATAGGAAAGAAGACCAGTGGAAGCAAGAGTGAGTGAAAGCGAAAGTCTTTCTTAACCGTTGATCCCTCAAAATGCGTGAAACAGAGATTTCTACAGGGAAGGGGCACTTGGTAAACAACAGGCTTCTTAGCAGATCGCCAACCACAGATCTTGATAGCCTTCGCCATTGTTTGGATATTGGGTGGGAAAGTGATCGAAAGTCAACTAATCAAGCAGACCCACAGATTTTAGCCCAACGATTCATAATCCTCATCGGGTCCGTAAAAGAGGGTAAAGACCATGCAATTTTCCGATCTGATATCGCGAAGGACCGTCAGATCAACCAGGACCTAACCATATGGATTTCAGGGTCTAAAAGTAATCAAGGGTTAAGTCTCAGACCAAACCCGAACATTTATAAACCAATGGTTCATAATATTTATCGGGTCAGTGAATCATGTAAATGGGACGCTTGTTGCCGAGGTGATAGCGTTCGTGACCATAGGATCTTACAGGATTTGGATCGAAGGAACATCGAGTTTCAACATGGGAGGAGGTTAAGGCCAAGAATGGAACCGAAGTTTTTTACATTGATAGTTTATTTACCCTGTTGGCTCTGTAACGCTGGTAAAGGTCACGCATATCTCCGAAGCAATTTCTTTAAAGACCATTGGATCATGGGAGATCTTATCGAATGGCCATCGGGGTTGGATAATGGGTGGAGGTTTAGATGTAAGACTAAGGCATAAGGTTTCGGGTTTGTTTCGGGCTTGTTTCGGGTTGTTTCGGGTTAATATTCATCGGGTTAGCCCTTGTTGGTCTTTACACTTGTAGAGACATGTAATATATATAATATTTTTTGCGGTTAATAAAAGGCTCCATTCTTACTTGACCAAAAAATAAAATATATATATAGAGAGAGAAATGTGAAATATATATATAAAAATAATAATAGCTATAATAAAATTCCATTATAAAATGCATATTTGTAACCATTATATTCTAGAATTTCATATTTAAATTTAATTAACAAAAAAAAATCTCCCTATTATAAATTCTATGCATATCACCTTGGATAAATAAACATATATATAGCTAACATGTCAAGTAAAAGCGTCAAGCTCATATATATCTAACTATATGTATTATGAGGTTACAATAAAATTAAAAATTAAAAGTATTCCTATATATATAAATGTGAATTTATATAAATATAATAATAATGCTAAAACCCAATATAGATCTTCTAGATTTACGCTCCAGGAGTAATCAAATATCTTGAGGTGGAAATCTTTCCTTAAGTTTTTTACTCAAAAAGAGGTTTGCATCTTGAGAGATTTGATTCTTCTCTGCACTTGGTAAATTCAGAGTTAAAATGGATCTATATTAATTTAAGATCAAGGGTAAATACTAAGATTATATCTACCTGAAATCTTATATAGGCACCCTTTTCCAACCAAAACCTCCACCTCATATTTGTTGGTATAGTAGTTGTCCCATATATAAGGAACATTCATATATATTTGGAGTATGTTGTACATGTGTTGTACTCTTTTCATATAGACTTAGTCTCATGTTGCATATGTGTGAGCAATATCTCAATGCTTTCTATGATCTCATTAATCCTTTAGCTCCTTCACCTACTTCATTGGTTTTTCCTCATCATGGTTTTGATACCATGTAATGTTTTACACATACAAGAGTGGACAAGAATACACACATAAAAATGAGAAAGAATGGATTGATTCATACATTATATGAAGTAATGTCTTATTCCATAATAAGAAAGAAGAGCACATTGATTTTCCATTATTATATCATTTGAACATTTATTACTTATATACTCCTAAGTTCAAAATATAACCATTATCTTCAACACAATGTGTGTGAGAGGTAAAACCAATAAAAAAAACTTCATAAAGATATGTTAATCATGCATTTTTTCATTTTCAAAAGCATTTTTTTAATTCAAAAAAAATTAATGTTTGCAACAAAATTATTGGGAAATTTAATCTTCCATACAACATTTTTAATCACATTGTTATGTTCCTCTATTATAACCATGCCAAATTGGCAGTTTGGTTATCAACATCAAGAGCTATTGACATAAGAGTTAATTGAATTCGGTATAATAACACATCATACCTTATGGAAACGCCTCATTGCATCACCCTTTTGAAAACATAAATGGAATTATGTTTGTAGTATACCAGAGTTATAAATAAAACATCTTTGAAACGAATTTCTTAAAAAACAGGTATTTCTATAATAAACATTTTTCCATCACAAAGGTGTAATTTTTCATGATTTTGTTTATTTTCTATTTTTCATTGAAAATATAATTTTTTCATTATATAATATATATGATTTTAAGGATAAAATGCCAATATTTATCATTTTCATGATTTTTTTTATTCTCTATTTTTCATTGAAAAGATAATTTTTTCATTATTTGATATATATGACTTTTAAGGAGAAAATGCCAATAGTTATCGTGAACCTATTTTCCCAAACATTTACTACTTGAATGTTAGCATGTAAATTTATTTGGTTCATATATTGGACAACCATATTTACCTTTTGTTTCAATACCTACCACATATATCATATTAATGTTGAAAAACAAATGATTTACAAAAATTATATAAAATAATAGAAGACATAATGTTCAAGTGTACTTTTTATACTATGAAAATGGGTTAGCCTAAGAGGCACATGGAATTGAAATCTTCTTTGCCTTATTGATTTGGAGATTTAGCATGTGATGATTCCACACCATAATTCTAAATTTATTCAACAAGAGGTTCAAAATATGCATTCATATCCCTAACTTAATATTAATTTACTTGCTTATTTGAGAACACAGGTATATATTACTTTTTAGACATATAATGATAATATGCAACAAACATGAAAATTGATATGATATAATGCAAATTGATAGAAAATAAATACCTAAAACAATAAATGACAAAATTATGTGCTCCTTCCTTGACATTCTTCCTACAATAACTAACCACATTGAGTAGAGGGATTTGAATTATGAAAATGGATTGCACAATCAACTACCAATGACGGTGTAACATTATGAGGTTCATCTCAAAAAATGATTATTTTTCTCAACGTCCATAAATGCTACAGGAACTTAAATAAGCCCACTCAAATTTCTCATTTAAGCAATGGTAGTACATAAACTACAATTTTTACATCTAAAAGCATGGAATGATGGAGATGTGATGAACCTTGCAAGGCATGTTCCTTGTTAGCTAATACTCTTGATATATGTTACTATCACGTTTGGGGCATTCTATCAAAAAAAATTCTTCCATCTACATAGTATCTCATATGATCATTAGAGTATGCCTTGTATCATATTACATTCATATATATTTCATAAGGGATCACACCTCTTGGTATGTGTAGGGGAAAGTATTTAACTCTAGTAGAAGAATATCAACTAACAAACTACAATAAAAATAAACTATTGTAACAAATGTAATTGGTTTCATCCTTATTACAATCACTAAAAATAATTAACTTATACTTTTATACAGCGTTGCATACCTTAGTATTTGTGTGAAAAACATGTTGAAGCAACATTCAAAACCCTCAGATTCATCACCAGCGAATCAATAGAGAGAAACTTGTATTTGACTCTTTGTATGGCATTTATTTACTAAATCAACGAGAGGGTTATCTCAAATCCCCATCATCCATGGGTGCAAACGTGTTATAGATCATTTTTGTTATCCTATGATTTCAAGTACATCATTATCATTCTCTCTGAATACATTTGAGTGTTCAAGGTAGTGATTAGTTAGCTTATTCCTAATGTTATTTCCTGCAATTTCATGAGTATGCCTTTCAACGAACATCTTTATCATGGTGATTAAAAACAAGTACACACATATGCATGGGTGTGTGTGGGTGAGTGAGAGAGAAGGGGGAACATAAACATAAAAACATTTGAAAAAAATACAGATAAAACTTATATGGGTTGTGTTACAAACAAAATGCATTTGTCCCTTATGTGTGCTAATTTTCACAACAATGTTTTTAGCTATATATATTAAAATATCTCTCAACTTGAAGCCCTTACAAATATAGTATTTGAAATCACATTTCTAAGTTTTGAGGTTAATTTTTTTTATGTTTTAGAATGTTCAAATTCAAATGCATTAGAAACGATATTACAAAAGTGATTTGCAACTATTTTGAGAATTTGATCGATGTTTCTTGACACCTATGTTATGGAATCACAAATACTATTGGACATTGTCATAAATTTCAATAAATGTTATCCTCAAATTTCCCACAATGGTCTATAGTTAATTGTTTTAATATTACTTTGTTATTTTAATTTATTTCAATACAAATGTCAATTTTTTACTTTGTCGTAACACATCAAACACAAAATGCACATTGGTCACTTTGTGAATACATCTTTCAATGGAAATGGAATGCAATCAATGTACTACCTCAATATATCATTATTCAACAAAGCATGTAAAGAGCATAGAAATACCTAGTAATTTCATTGTGAGGCTCTCCCCAACGCAATATGGTAGAAATGTTGTAATGTAATGTAAACTTTTTAACTAAGTCAAAATTAAAATTAAAATAACCTCAAACGAAAATAATAATAATAATAAATTATACATTATTATTGTTTTTATTACTTTTTGTTAGGTAGTTAAGGTAAACTTTACGTGGTCAAGTTACCGATGGTTTTTGAACTCCAAGTTTATGAGAACACATGGTATTGACCCATGGTATTCATTTGGAATAGTTTATTTAAAGGGGAGAATTAAACCAGCCTAGATTTGTCTTAACTCTGGATCTACCAATTGTCAAGAGGGATCAAATCTATTGAGATGCAAACCTATTTTAGAGTGAAAAGAGATTTGATCCCTCTCAATGCTTGGTAGTTCCGGAGTTGAGATGGATCAAGGTTAGCTTCAACAAACTCCAACATGATAATACAAAATTTATGTAACATCAATAGAACAACATTTGAAAAAACTTGCTACAAAATTATACCTAACAATGTCACGAGTTTCAAGACTCGAAAGTATAAAAAATATATCATAATGAATGTGAAATAAACATATTTTTTTTTGGAGAATCCATGTTGACAAGTCTAATATGCAGCAATGCTGCTTAATACCTGCCTCTTATGCAAAAATTAATTAATAGCAGAAGTATACAAATTCCCCTTATGCACATGCATAAAGATCTTAAAAAAAAAAAAAAAAATTATTAACACTTTTGATTTGGAAGGTTCCATTTTGTAAGTGACATTATGATAGTTTAGATTTGTCTTAACTCTGGATCTATCAAGTGTTAAGAGGGATCAAATCTATTAATATTGAAACCTATTTTAAAGTGAAAAGAGATTTGATCTCTCTCAATGCTTGGTAGTTCCGGAGTTGAGATGGATCAAGGTTGGCATCAATAAACCCCAACATGATAATACAACATTTATGTAACATCAATAAAACAACATTTGAAAAAACTTGCTACAAAAAATATACATAGCAATGTCACGAGTTTCAAGACCCAAAAGAATAAAAAATATATCATAACGAATGTGAAATAAACATCTTTTTTTGGGAGAATCCATGTTAACAAGTCTAATATACAGCGTTGTTGCTTATTACTTGCCTCTTATGCAAAAATTAATTGATAGCAGAAGTATACAAATTCCCCTTATTCACATGCATAAAGATGTTAAAAAATAAATAATTATTAACAATTATGATTTGGAAGGTTCCATTTTGTAAGTGACATTATAATAGTTTAGATCTTCTTCAACTTTTAAATTTAGGTTTCTACTTTAGAATATTAAAATAAATTTTCAAAATATTAAAACAAATAAAATTGTTAAAGTTTTTAAATAGGGAGATTTTTATAGTTGAATTAACAAAGTTAAGATTCAGTAAGTGTTTAGTTAAAACAATGAAATTTTTCTTTTGCGTGAAAATCATTTATAACAAAAAATCACACAATAAATGCAATCAATTGGCTTTTGTTTGTCGTCTATATTCTTAAATAATTAATGCATCATCAAATGCTTATAAGTCTTTACCTTGCATTATTTGACAATTTGATATTTCAAGGCCTTATATGACTCTTACACAAGTTTCCATAAAATCAAGCTAGCTATTCAAGGTAGGTAAAATGTTTGAAAAAAAAATTATAATATTAAAGGAACACATAATTAATTATGAAAAGGCATGTTGACTTAAGGGCATATCAAAGAGCTATAAAGATTTATAATGTTAGACATTGTTTTTCTTATAAATACATTATATTATTTTGAAATATGTTGTTAGTAAAGAAATAGTTAGGTTTTATGCATTTATATTTTAATGAAAAAACAATAGAAAAATATTTATAAGTATTGGGAGACTTTAAGTTATTAATAAATTAGATAGGCAATAGATGTAAAATTGAGACCATAATATCAATTCCAATTAGAAATCAATTTATGAAGGTAAAAAACAATTTCGATAATTTTATATATATAATTCAACACAAATGTTGGTCATCTATCTAAAGAAGTCATATTAATGTAGGAAGGGACTCAAATGCAGCAAGAGTTTATAATGAAATGAAATTTTCATAAAATTGAGATTTGATGTTTGTATTGTTTTTCATAAATATTGAGATTTGATGTGTGTACTATTATGGCACTTGGTGGCATATAGAATTTTTTTTATTTTTCTATTTTTAAAATAATTTTTATTTCTAACAAATGATATTTATAACCCAATAAAATTAGTCATTTCATCTATA
Organism: Pinus taeda; assembly: GCA_000404065.3. Classification (NCBI taxonomy): domain Eukaryota; kingdom Viridiplantae; phylum Streptophyta; class Pinopsida; order Pinales; family Pinaceae; genus Pinus; species Pinus taeda. The sequence continues at coordinate 46,405 of APFE030235699.1, forward strand.
TGAGCCAATAAGAAAATAGAAATTCAAATTTTAAAATTTACTTTGTATTTCAAAATATTTAGTTTAATAGTTATTTTTTTCAAAATTTAATAGACTTTTTAAAATATTTTTAAATTTTCAGAACTAGTTGAAAGTCAAATCATTGACTATAAAATGATTATAATATACACTGCCATAGGCAGGTACAATAATAGGGAATGGATAGAAAGATCTAACAATTTTTTTGCTCTTTAAGTAATCTTTTTGATGTTCGAATGACATAAAAGCATATACAAATAGTGTTTCACTAAAAATGGGGGGCAAAATAGAAATTCCAGCACTAACCAGGAAGAGGGGTACTAAAATATCCCAATGGATGTCAAAATTTACAAACAAACAAAAAAACAAAAAGGGAATAAAGCAAACAAAATCACAATTTTTGTTTTGTATATTCAAAAATTCAATGGCATACGGCCAAAAACTAGATACGCTAATAAAACATAAATGCTAACCTAAAGTGGAACACAAATATAAAACACAATCATCACATATTTAAGCACACATCCTTGCATAAGATCTAGGTCATCGGCATTGGACTTGGGCAACTAGTCATCAAAAGTGGACCATATGGCCCTCATCCATCACCTTGATTATTATCCTCTTATGGTTTGGCCACATTGAAAATGGGTAAGAGAAGACATGGCACTTTTATCATCCAATAAGGATCAAAGGAAACCCATCATGTTAGTGATGTGACCATGTTTGTATGTGTCCCATCATCTCATTTTTTCCATCACCATAGTGAGGCTTGTGGCAATCTTACCTCTGTCATTACCTTTGTGAAGGAACCAAGAAGTGATATTGAGATAATCCTATGATATGTGGCTCTAATGTAAGAGGCTCGCCCCAATATGCTAATATCAAACACAAATGATCTAAATGAGCGATGTGCTTGAAACTTAATTGAAAAATTAACCATGATGGGAATATGTTAAGTTATGGTATGTTCTATGCTTAGAGCAGTTTACTTATATTTCTTATTATTATCCACAGATTAGCAATCATATGTACATTAAGTAAAGTGCAGATAGAACATTTAAACGATCAACAAAAAACAAGCCAAGACAAGAGACACAAAATGTGGCGGCCAGCTAGGGACAAACCCCAATATGGGGAAACCTTTTGATCAAATCTTCTTTTATCTTCAATAATTTAGCAGAGAGAAATAGTACAAAGATTTGATTTATATCAGCAGCAGCAAACCCTAGATCAGCCCTAAACTAAGGTAGAAAACCCTAGATCGAACTCGTCAAGTCTCCACCGGTGAGTCGTTCACCGTGCACTAGTCCAAGACTTCACCATGTACTAGTCCAAGACTTCGCCGCGCACCAGTCCAAGAGTTTGCCACGCATCAGTCCAAGACTTCGTCGTGCACCATTCTAAGACTTCGTCTTGCACCAGTGCAAGAAATCGCCATCCACCAATCCAATAACTCTGTCCTTTTCACACGTGTGAGAGAGAGAGCCTTTCTGCGCGGGAGAGAGTAGAGACTCTTTTTCTGCACAGGAGAAAGAGAGATATGATGAGAAGTGAGTGACCAAATGAGGAGTCATCGTGTATTTATATCCAAACGTTAAAGGTGAATAGATGTGTCTGTTGGGCGTCTAAACCTACATAAGTTGTTGACCACTTTGATAATTTGTCAATAATCAAAATAAATTCATATCTCCATAAATACTTATTGGAATCGGATGATCTTTAAATCAATCATACACCTCTCGACGAGAGAAATCTAGGAAAAATATTATCAACCATGAATAAAGTGACCCACATGGAGTTTGGCCCTAGTTGCCAATTTTAGCGCTCCCTCTCAACTAGGGAGAACTCCATCTGCAATTCGTCTGACCGTCGCTACTATTCATCCATCAAATGCACTACCTTGTACAACTTAAACCCTGCTCTGCTCTGCTCTACTTTGTTTTGTTCTGCTCTGCGCGAACTATGAAGAAGAAGAAGTGATCGAGGATGTCTCATACCATCCTCCACTGACCCGAAGTTAGTCTGGAGTGTGTACCATTTTCATTGGTCCCAGACCAGTCCTCTACTAACCCGAAGCCAGTTTCAAAGGGTGTACCACTCCCACTGGTCCCATACTAGTATCATTGATCCCAGATCAGTGGAGGTCATCCTAGCATTGGGAGTACGGTAGATACAACGATGCGTCCATCGATAGAACTACTATGGTCCCTATCCTCATTTCCCTGCTCATTGATCAAATGAGAGGTACTTCCCATGAGTCCCAGAGTGCATGGGTAGGATGCCTCAACAGGAGAACTAATCATCTTGTCTGCAGGAGAACGAATCATCATGTCCAGTGGATGCCACGGAGAACTAATCATCCTGGCCTACAGAAGAACGAATCATCATGTTCCACAATCGCCATGGAGAACGAATCATCCTGGCCCACAGGAGAACTAATCATCCTGTTCCATAGTCGCCACGGGGTGTCAGGGGAAGGTTGAACCTTTTACCCTGTACAAAGTGCACCAACAAGGGATGGTGAGTTACCCTGTGGTCATATGTTGCTCCAAGAAGTACCCCGCGCCCCCCTAGAGCTCCCAGAGCTCAGTACATCCTACTTGACCCTCAAAAGAGGGTCTTTGAATGACACCAAGTCATTCTCGGAAAGTTAGGAATTTGACCTTTCGTAAGGGCTTTGTCAGAATGTCGGCGACCTATTCATCTGTATCGATATGTTGGAGCCTTATCGCTCCTCGCTACACCATATCTCGAATATAGTGGTACCTGATATCGATATGCTTGGAGCGATCATGAAATACGGGATTTTCTGATAAATGGATCCCGCTCTAGTTGTCACATAGAATCACGGTGGTATCCAATGTAAATCCAAACAGTTCACTGAAGAGCTTTCGCAATCAGACTGCCTCACAGGAGGCCATGCTAGTAGCAATGTAGTCTGCCTCGACGATTCTCAAAGCCACAGAGTTTTGCTTTCTGCTCATCCACGATATCGAAGCAGATCCCAAGGAGAAACAGCACCCGAAAGTGCTCTTACGGTCCACCACATTGCCTGCCCAATCAGCGTCAGTATATCCAAGTAGTCTCACATTTCCGCCAGTTAACCCATAAGTAATTGTGCCACGAAGATATCTCAGCAGATTCTTGGCACCAATCCAATGTAAGTGGTGAGGCTCAACCATATGTTGACTCAATGTGTTCACTACAAAGCATATATCTGGATAGGAGTTCACCAAGAACATTAATGCTTCGACGAGTTGACGATACTCAGTAGCATTTCGTAAAACAGGTCGGGCAGCACTACCGCTTAACTTCTTGAAGTCAAGCTCCATCGGGGTAGTTACGGGCTGGCAGTCCACCATGTTGAATCTTTCTAATATCTTCACCACATATTTTCCTTGAGATAGGAAAATCTCCCCTAGTTTCTGCTAGACTTCCAGTCCTAGGAAATAGTGCATAAGTCCTAGGTCTTTCATCTCGAACTCAAAAGCCAGCTCCCTCTTACATTCGTGAATGAGAGGGTCTGCACCTATTAGAAAGAGGTCATCAACATATAGCACCAATATGAGAGGCTTGTCATCTATAACCTTAAAGTAAAGGTTAGGGTCGGCTTCACTCCTAATGAATCCCAGCATCATCAAGTAGCTACCGATCCTCTCATACCATGCTCGGGTGCTTGTTTTAGCCCATAGAGGGCCTTCTTCAACCTGCACACATGAGATTCTCGATCTTGAATCTCAAATCCTTTGGGTTGCTCCACATAGACCTCTTCTTTGATCGAACCATGTAAGAATGCAGTGTTGACATCCATCTGATGTAGGTTCCATCCTTACGAAGCAACAAGGGCTATGATTGAGCAGATGGTGTTATATCAGGCAACAGGTGCAAATATCTCGTCATAGTCTATACCTTCCTTCTGGGAGAAGCCATGAGCAACAAAACGAGCTTTATACTTTTCCACACTTCCATCAACTGCATGCTTTATCTTGTAAAGCCATTTTGAAGTGACAATTGCGTTGTCCGGGGGTCTAAGGACTACATCCCAGACATTGTTCTTCATAATAGACTCATATTCTTCGGTCATAACATCCTTCCATACTTGATGCTTGACGGGATCTGTGAATGATGAAGGCTCATTTTGGATTATCGTGTTCATGATGGTCAGGTATCCCTGATACCTGTCTAGTTTCGTACTTTCATGAAAGGTTCCTCGGGGTGTTGTGTGTCCTTCAGCATCATCAAGTGTCCCCCTAAGCCATGAGGGCCTCTTCCTTGAAGAGGAGGGCTCAGGTGGAGGAGGATCAAGAGGATCCAGGGGTTCTTCCACCTCGAGCATTGTCTCCTTTTCTTTTTCTTTCGGTTCCCTGGTGTCAGCGTCTTGAGTGTTCCTCAAAGTAGGAAGATTGTCCACCTTGCTAAGGGCCATATCTTCGTCAAAGATGACATCATGACTAATCTCGACTTCCCTTTGACTAGCTACATAGATTTTATAGCCCTTAGTATTTTCACTATAACCCACAAAGATTCCTTTCTTTCTAGATGCACCCAATTTATTCATTTTCTCTTTCAGCACATGAAAATATATCGGGCTTCCAAAAATTCTAAAATGAGATACGACAGGTTTCTTACTGGTGAACATTTCTTCAGGAGTTTTGGAACCCAGTGCTTGATGAGGGCATCGGTTTTGTACATATACAGTGGTGTTCACAGGTTCGGCCCATAGAAACTTCATAAGTCTTTGATCATGGAGCATAGCATGGAAAGCTTCCACAATCGTACGATTCTTCCTTTCCGCCACACCATTCTGCTCAGGAGCATATGGTGTAGTAGTCTCCCTCTTAATGCCAGCCTCATTGCAAAAGTCATGAAACTCATTGGATTCATATTCAGTCCTTAAGGTCTTGATTTTCTTCTCGGTTTGATCCTCAATCAAAGCTTTGAAGTGTCGAAACCAGGAGAACACTTCGTCCTTTTTCAAGAAATATACCCAGGTCTTGCGAGAATAATCATTTGTAAAAGTGAGGTGATATAAATATCCTCCCAAAGAGTTCACATGCATCATAACGGATATGTCTGAGTGAACCAATTGTAATATATCGAAGGTCTTGCTTTGGCTTGAGGGGAATGGTCCCCTTTTGAGCTTCCCTACGGCACATCTTGGACACGGAATTTGAGCATCCCTGTCACCATTTGTCTCACATCGGGTAGAGCTTTATAATGAAGGTGAGCAAACCTTTGATGCCATAATTTGGTCTGAAGAGATGTGTCACAAGTCATGACACCCAATGGACTTCCTCCGACCTGATATAATGAATCAACTCGAAACCCAAGAGTAAAAGCATCTTTAAAGTTTTTTTTCCATACACGTACCTCGCCATCGCTAAAAGCCACCTTGTAGCCTCTGTCTTCCATTACCGAAATGGACACTAGGTTCTTTTTGAGATCAGGTACATATAATACATCTTGTAAGTGGATGGTATTACCCTGATTAGTTGAAGAGTGACATTTCCTACGCCTTTCACGAGATATTTTGAATTGTCTCCAAGAACAATTTCCAGGTTGGTTTCTTTCTCTACCAGATTATAGACTGCTTCTTTCTAACCAGTGAAGTGCCTTGAGGCACCACTATCAATAAGCCAATTTCCCAGCAAGTCCGGGGGAGCAATAGTAGATAGAGCAGCTAGTAGATAATATTCATCTTGCCTATTGTCAACAATGTTAGATTCGTACTTGGAATTTGTTTCCTTCTTGAATGGTTGTCCTCTTCCTTGATTTCCGGCACTTCTTTTACCTCTGTCATTTGACTTGCCATTCCTTTGATTGCTATGAGAGGGATTTTGATCATCATCCCGGTGTGAGTTCCTTTTATTAGGGCACTCCCTTACATAGTGACCCGTTTTATTGCAATTGTAACATCGTCATTTTCTTCCACCCTTTGGTCCAGCGTTTCCTTTGAATTTAGCCCCAGAATTGTTTCTTCTTTGCTTTGACTTCTCCCTTGGTCCATTTGTTCCTAGCAGCAGCGGATGCATTTGATGGAGGCTCAACAATTCCACCTCTCACATGGTCCAACACTTTATGTTATTCTAATGTTAAATTGAGAGACATCTTCCATCCGTGATAGTCAGACTTCTCATGGAGTTTGTCTTCAACATGGAAATGTGTTGAGGACCCCATGATTTCTTTCAAATAGCCTTGCCAACCTTCTCTTCGGTGATTGCTCGTGCTCTTGCTTGGGCTTTGTCTTCACCTCAACTCTGATACTATGTTAAGTTATGGTATGTTCTATGCTTAGAGCAATTTACTTATATTTCTTGTTATTATCCACAGATTAGCAATCACATGTACATTAAGTAAAGTGCTAATAGAACATTTCAACGATCAATAGAAAACAAGCCAAGACAAGAGACACAAGATGTGGCAGCTAACTAGGGATAGACCCCAATATGGGGAAACCCTTTGATCAAATCTTCTTTTATCTTCAATAGTTCAGCAGAGAAAAATAGTACAAATATCTTATTTATATCAGCAGCAGCAAACCCTCGATCAGCCCTATGCTATGGCAGCAAACCCTAGATCGAACTCGTCAAGTCTCCACCGGCGAGTCATTCACCGTGCACCAATCCAAGACTTCATCGTGTAGAAATCTGTCCTTTTCACACGTGTGAGAGAGAGAGAACCTTTCTGCGCAGGAGAGAGAAGAGACTCTTTTTCTGTGCAGGAGAGAGAGATATGATGAGAAGTGAGTGACCAAATGAGGAGTCATCGTGTATTTATATCCAAACGTTGAAGGTGAATAGATATGTTTGTTGGGCGTCTGACCCTACATAAGTTGTTGACCGGCTTTGATAATTTGTCAATAATCAAAATAGATTCATATCTCCATAAATACTTATCAGAATCAGATAATCTTTAGATCAATCCTACACTTCACGACGAGAGGATTCTAGGAAAAATATTATCAGCGATGAGTAAGGTGACCCACATGGAGATTAGCCCTAGTTGCCAATTTTAACAGAATCTTAAATAAATTTCATGCACCCCAATCCAAAACAAAATTCAACTCCAAGTCTTCACAAGATTAAATAAACATTCCACCCTAAAGACATGCCATCTCACAATTAAATCACCTATCAACACACATTTTTCATCCAATAAGACACCCTTATAGGATCACGATGACTGAGCATAATAAATGGATAGGATATTTACCCATTCCCAAATGCCTTAGGCCTTTTGGCATAATTGGAATTGTGCTTCTTGTGTCTTAAAACAATCACAAAAAGCACATACAATTAGTCTGAACTGGTAAATACATGTCAATATAGAACTAAACCAACATACCCCAATGATGAAATAATCATAGCCTTCTTAAGCACATTAGATAAATTCCATATCATTAAAAGCCAATGGAGCCAAATGTTAGGTTTGGGGTAAAGCCTCCATCTGTTATTGAATCTTTAGATTTAACGTAATAGTGGGACTATGCCAATTACACTTATCTTCTAGCTTTATACTTGATGAAAGGGTATTTTCACACCATACCAATCCCTCCAAGTTTTTCGTAGATTGACCCCTAGCTTGAAAAGCATACAATCAACAATTAAAATTTCTAATTTTATCAAAGAAAAACAATGTTGTTCAATAGAAGGATTCTTTAGTTGATCCCAAGAACTTTGATCTCCAATTCCGTAGGAAAAAATATATGGGAAGGATCTAGTGCTTTTATAGAAAGTGTGGGGTTCAGAGCCATGAATTTGCACAAGAAATTCTCCTCCATCAAGCATGACAATCGACCACTAAAGAGAATGTTTATTACATAAAGGTTGAATCTAATACTATCCCTTTTCTAATGCTAAATGCGCCCAATAGCTTCCCAAACCTTCAAAATACTCTAGCAACAAGAGACTCATCAATTTTGACTAGGTAATGGTGAGAATGAATTTACAACCTCACCAGCCTTTATTTCCATAAAGCAACACCAAAGAAAACACAATTGTGAAGAGGAAACTTCCAAGCTTAATCCTCTTCCAAATAAAATGTTGGTCCATTAACGCACGAGGCAAACCCCTCCATGTGCACATTGATGAAATCCATCCTATCTTAGATTTAGCACTACAACAAATGCTCAAATTCAGCTTATGGAACCATATTTTCCCTATTGAGTTGACCTAGAAGGCACAAAGCACCTAAATCTTAGCATTAGCAATTGCTAACATGGCAACGGAAGTATTGATATAAATGGGTGGAAACAAGGATGCTAGTACAAATTTGATAACAAGGAACAAAAGATATATTTTTGTTTGGCCATTGTAAAAGTTGCTTCTCTACCCTCTCCATGTCTAGTTGCTACAAATTTGTAAGAGACTTGGAAATTAAACAAATTCCTTGAGATTTTTACATTTTGCATGTGTTGGATCAAACCCTATCTTGTATTAGTGAGACTCTTAACGAAGGAGTTCAAGTTGTTGTGATAGCCATGATAATCATTCATTGGATGCTAGATGTAGAGACTAAACAAAAGTGTCCAAACACTCAACGGTGGAATAGTGTATTGCTTCAACCTCTAGAATGGTGAGAATTGAATTGGGAACAGATCATTTAATTAGAATGCCCCAATCTTATCTACCAAAGAATAAGCCTGAATCCACTAAGCTTCACTCGAGAGTAAAAGTTATTTACAATCCACTTTTTCTAGAGTCTACAATTTAAGCAATCCCACTTAAAACAAAACAATTACTTGTAACATAATTGGAACATTAAAGCTCGATTTTGAACTTGTCATTATATTTGTTGTAGTGCCCCATTCTTCTCCACCGGAGAATCAGCATCAACTCCACTAGCTATCACTTGAAAGTAAATTTTATTTATAATTCAATTTGATTTCTAGAATGTAAAGATTAAATCTTCCATTTAAAACAGCATAGTTACTTTAAACATAAGCATAGAAGGTTGAATCTGGTTTTGCGGTCCACTAACGATGATCTTAGATCAGTGTGCTCGAGAACCAACATTTTCCATGTCAAAGCTTAAACTTTATGTTTAATACAACACCAATACTTGAAACATAATCATGGAACATTGAACCTAGATTTTGCAGTCCATTAAAAGCTACCACTTTCCTCTCAACCAATGTACCTCAAGTTCCATGGTGCCCCTAATACAAGAATTTTAAATCTACACCTCACAAGACAAAACTCACCTTACCCTAATCCCACACTCATATTTCACTAGAAGGCCATGGCAGCATAATCACACTATTACTTTCCTCCCAACCAATGTACCTCAAGTTCCATGGTGCCCCTAATACAAGAATTTTAAATCTACACCTCACAAGACAAAACTCACCTTACCCTAATCCAACACTCATATTTCACTAGAAGGCCATGGCAGCATAATCACACTATTACTATTACCTCTTGGCCTAATTTTTGTCACCATCTCAATGCTCTCCCAACCCCCTTTCTCATGCAAGGATCTGTTCTCAGAGGATCTAGGGAGGACTTCCCAAATGTCATTTTCATATTGTATGTATGTGGCAAGTGTTATTCTCAAGGACTTCCCAAATGTCATTTTCATATTGTATGTATGTGGCAAGTGTTATTCTCAAATTGCACCGGTGACAAGTGACACCCTTTACTTTACAAGTGTCCTTTCTCAAGCGACGAAAGACATCCCACTTTACATAATCACAAATAGACAAATATCTATCATGCATGTCTTACAAGTGTTCTTTCTCAAATTTGATATATACAAATATGCACTTTATAGAATCATATCACTCCATACCATTCTAACCCACCACAGCCTTATCCAAAATACAGTTGCCTTTGATGAATCTCAAATAGACAAGTATCTATCATGCATGTCTTACAAGTGTTCTTTTTAAAATTTGATATATACAAATATGTACTTTATAGAATCATATCACTCCATACCATTCTAGCCCACCACAGCCTTATCCAAAATAAGGTTGCCTTTGATGAATCTCAACAACTTCCACTGATTAATTCAGTTTCTTAACTTTAACTATTTATTTATCACTAATTAGAATGAACAAATTCTAATTTCCTTTTTGGAAAACCCATATACTTATCAGCAACTCCTTTTAGAACAATAGAAGAAGATATAGTGTACAAAGCTTCTTTTGCAAGACCCAAAGTATTTTGTTTACATTCTACCATTGTGCATATAAACAAAAACAAATCAACAGTGTTAAAGCATGTAGATAATAAATACAATCTACAGCGTTAAAGCACGTCACCAGGCTTAAACAAGTGGTTATGAAGCTTCTTTTGCAAGACCAAATATATTTTGCTTATACTCCATCTGTGTGCATATAAACACGATCAGCAGTGTCAAAGCATGTCATTGGGATTACAAGAAGTGGTTGAAGTAGCATTGCCATTCATACTCCGACATCACATGAATATCCATTATAATAGCAGCCACCATTTTTATTTGCATGCAACTCTAACAGTCATAAAACCTGAATTAAAAAATTAAACTTTAGCAAACGCATACCATTGATCTGCTGCCTTCACAACATAATACACAGCTCGTCCCACTGATCTGTTGCCTTACAACATAATACACAGTTCATCCCACTGATTTGTTGCCTTACAACATAATACACAGCTCATCGACCATTGTTAAAGCATGTCACTGGGCTTACAAAAAGTGGTTCAAGTGAAACTCCATTTAGATCAATATTAGATAATATAGCATATGAAGCTTCTTATGCAAGGCCAGAAATATTTTGCTTATACACCATCCTTGTGCATATAAACACGACCAATGGAAGATTTAAATGGAAGACATCACATAAATTTTCAATATAATAGAAGCCAACACTTCTATGATTTGCATGCAACTAGTCATAAAAAATAAATTAAAAAATTAAACTTAAACAAACACATCCCACTGATCTGTTGCCCTCACAACATTATACACAACTCATCCCGCTGATTTGTTGCCTTCATAACATAATACACAGCTGATCGACCTATATCAATGGAGAAAACATCATGCCACTTAAAATAGTTTAGCAAAGCTAGCTTTATTCAAAGATTAAAAATTAAACTTAATAAAAAGGAAAGAGTTAGACTTGACCAACACTTGCTTGAATTCACTTCACATTTAGTTGGCATTAATTATGATATTGACTAAACAATCAGCAAGTAAAGTCAAAGAACTTCATCGCTTGACCCACACATAGTCATTGCTTATTCTCTTATAAAATTTAAAAGGCAAGCTAAGTATCATAATTTAAGCTTACTCAACCAAGCTAAACTTACTCAGCGAAGCATGTGCTGAATACATTCAAAGCTAAACTCATTCAACCAAGCCAGTTGCTTGCGCACATTTCAACTCTTAAACCCAAGTATAAAGCACAACATTTTCAACCTACAATCAAAGATTTACGACGTACAACACTGACTATAAATGTCACACCTTTAAGGTTTATAAGCACTTGAAATTAAATTGCACACTAAAATGCTAATTTACAAACGAGAGATGGATATAATATTCATATTAATATTAGCATCAACAGACTAAGTTGTAGGGCAGAACAGTATTTTTTTAGTTTCCCAGCTTAAAACTTTAACGTACACGAGTACACAGAATGGATATTCAGAGACCATAAGAACATAAAAAGGAAGACAGCATCACAACTTTTTTATCTTCCTCTTCGTAGAAACAATTTAAAACTCTAGACAGTACACTGGACAGCTTTAACTTAAACGATGTGCTTCTGTTACCAAAACACTGGAGTATAGGAGGTTTTTCGGTCATAGAAACATTCCCAAGGTGCCGTTCAATCCTTGCCATATATCTAAACAGTGCAAATGCCTCTACTTCTGCATAATGTCATGAAATCACCATGCCAACACAAGCAGAAATTATGAAAAGTTATTTCAAGATGTGTTTTTTTTAAACTTGGGCTGAAGAAACTCGGGCCTCAATCATAACTCCACACTTCCGAGGCACTGTGGCTTATTAGAGATTAAATAGCACTAGTATGTTTAATTATGTACCAGCAATTTTCACAAATATCACTCGTATCCAAGAAAAATATTGAAGAGAAGTAACGGTACAAATGCCTCTCCTTCCACACACTGTTTCACAAAATCACCATGTCAATGCAAGCACAAATTATGAAAAATAACTTCCAGATGTGATGTTTTTTTAGCTTGGACTGCACAAACTCGGGGCTCAATCGTAACTCCACACTTATGAGGCACTATGGCTTATTAGTGATTAAACAGCCACACTAGTTTGTTTACTTGTCTACCCAGCAATTTTCACAAATATCACTCACATCCAAGTAAAACATAATATCTTATCCGTGAAGTTTCCATATGCTGTTATATGATGAATGGGTCCTTCTGTGACAGCATCAACCACCGCTTGTGCTATTATAACGCAATTGTCGGTGTACCCAGCTCTACCACTGGCAATGAATATTCATCGTCAAGGGCTAGTGAACTAATAGCCTGCAATCGAGCGTAAACAGCTATACCATGGGCAATAAATCTTCATCATCAAGAGTTATTGAACTATATGCTTAGAAATGATTAGAAAAGATTCTGGATTAGGAGAAACATTTGAAAAGTTCCCTGCAGCAATCAATTCACATTAGTACATAATCACATTTCTGACAGGATATTGCTGACACTTCCACGGTAGGGGCTGTGGTGCAAAAATTACAATATCCCAACATATAAAGCATAACCAGAGCATGCATACTCCTAATTAGTAAACATGTTCCAGGGGTGAGAAAGCATTTTATGCAGTCCCCTTTTCATTATAACATGCACTACCAGAAATTTACAGCCCCCAAAATAGAACAATAGATTACAAGAATAATTGGGGAATCAAGTCTATTACAATCCTACTGGTTGTGCCACACCCTGACCTTTGGCTACTGCAGCTGCGGCAAATCTAGTCTATTACGATCCTACTGGTTGTGCCACACCTTGACCTTTGGCTGCTGCAGCTGCCGCTGCCGCTGCAGCAGCGGCAGCTGCTGCAGCAGCTGCAGAAGCTGCAGTTGATGAAGGTGATGCTGGTGGTGGAGTAGGTGCAGCAGATTTTTGTGGTGTTGCTGACAAAGATTTAGACTGACTGTTAACTTGTGCAAGCAAAGCTTTAATTTGATTCCCACTGAGTGTCTCATGCTCAAGAAGTGCCTTTGCTAGTGCATGTAGTTCTTTTTGGTGTGTGGTCAAAATGGCTTTTGCATTTCCATAAGCTCTTTCCAGAAAATCTCTTACTTCGTTCTCAATAAGTTGCCGTGTCTCTGTGCTCATGCTCTTCCCATTGTCATCGTAGTTATGTGTTACAAGTCCTACAGCTTTGCTCATTCCATATTTTGTTACCATAGCTCTGGCAATTGATGTTGCCTGCTGGATATCCGAAGAAGCCCCAGATGTCACCTCACTCTCTCCAAAAATCAGCTCTTCTGCAACTCTTCCACCCATACAGACATCTAAACGTGCCAGCATCTGTTTACGAGAAATACTAGTCTCGTCCTTATCAGGAAGCTGTGAAACCATTCCAAGAGACATTCCTCTTGGAACAATTGTAGCTTTATGTACAGGAAGAGCACCATCTGTATGAATTGCCACAAGTGCATGACCTCCCTCATGATAAGCAGTTAAGCGTCTGGATTCATCCGATATTACAGCAGATTTGCGTTCACTTCCCATCATAATCTTGTCTTTTGCATACTCAAGGTCAGCCATGCTCACAGCTTTAGCACCATCCATTGCTGCTTTAAGAGCAGAAACATTCACCAAATTTGCAAGATCGGCACCTGAAAATCCTGGAGTTCCTCTCGCAATAATCATCAAATCTACATCATCTGCCTTTAGGACCTGCAAAATGAATTGAGATGTAGCATACTCATAGATATATGTTACAAGACAAAAATAACAAAATAGTGCTTTCAACATTTTGACTAAACTTGAGAAACATCCTGTTTTTCCTGTCCAAAACTTCCAACATATCACCATTTCTCAAGGGATCTATGACTTAAAATATAGAAATTGAACACAAAATTACCTTTGACATGTGGGATTCTAGGATCTGCCTGCGACCTTCAACATCAGGGTTGGGTACTACAACATGCCGATCAAAGCGACCAGGTCTAACCAGGGCCTTATCCAATGACTCAGGGAAATTAGTAGCAGCAATAACTATTATTCCTTCATTTTGCTTGAAACCATCCAGCTCCACCAGTAGTTGATTTAGAGTCATTTTCATATATTGCTGATCTTTAGGATTGCGGCTTCCACCAATCGCATCAATTTCATCAATAAATATGATACAAGGTGACCGCTTCTTTGCAGCTGCAAAGAGATCCCGTACCCTTCGTGCTCCAACACCCACAAACATTTCTTCAAATTCACTTCCACTGCAAGAAAAGAAAGGAACTCCAGCTTCACCAGCAATGGCCCTAGCCAACATAGTTTTCCCTGTTCCAGGTGGCCCAACAAGCAAAACTCCTTTTGGCAACTTGCCACCAAGCCTCGTAAATCGCTGTCAGAAAAAATGACGAATTTCCAGAATAAAAATCTATAAAACAGAGTCACAATGAAACTATTATTTATCTTAGGACACAAATAAGAGAAAATGCATGTATTGCATAAACTGTAAATGTGTGCAAAGAGAAAGGGCACCACAACTGGCGAAAATATTGAAGGAAAAAAGGGACACCTCAACTTTAAATTCCTTATAATCTAGTCCTATTTCTTCCATATATGATAAAATGATCTGATAGCTGGACAGACACCAGCATTAAGCACATGTTGCTTTTATTTGAACATCCTGAGAATCAAACAAAAAGGATGCAAGCAAGCAATTCCTAACTCAATACATGTGTACCTGATTCATGAAACCCCATTACTGACAAGTGGCTAGAAAATTAACTTTAGCCATGATTTAATAGAGAAAGGCTAAAGCATTAACCCTGTTCTGGCATATTAGAAACATTTATTGCACTCACAAATACAAATCAGTATAGAGTAAGCATTAACCCTGTTCTGGCATGTTAAAAACATTTATTGCACTCACAAATATAAATTGGACTGCTAGGATTCAAGCCAAGATCATTTTAGTTGGTAAAGTTAAGTAATAGTCATTTATAATGAAGCATATAGCCGCTTATAGTGCCACAAGGCTGAGAACTAAACATAGTTTGAATCTAAAAAAACAATTAGCATCAATTCACAAGGCAACAAAACAGTAACCCTTAATATAAGTTACACCTAAGCACTGTGTGATCAGCCCAAATATCCTACCCTCCCCCCAGTCAAACCGGCTGTTGTGGGCAATGGCACACGAATTAAGTTGCATATACCACTTGTCCAAATTGAAATGTCAACAGTAAACTAAACCACAACACGTGGTATATAAATAGAGAAAATGTGACGTCCACTTCTATTATGTAATAAAATCCTTCAAATGGTATCCTGAGATTTTATGAATGAAAACCTCTACAGGCAAGAAAGTCAAATACAACAGATCCCTCTATAAGATGACTGTTGAAAACCATCCATTTGAATGGATGAATCTCTAAACTTTAAAGACAGTGGTATAAACCACTGATGACTGATCTTATAGTAGACATGAATACAGAAGATCAATGATTCTATCTCTGCCTCCACTAAACAATACTATCAAACATTCTGGTCTTCAGTAATGCACTGCTCAACTTTATTACAATGCATGTTACAACAAAATTTGAACTGTCTAATGGAATGAGAGAGTTCTGATATACAGTTTCCTCTCTGAATCCACAGAAAGTAGGAAAGCTAAGACCAATGTTGTACGAAACGCCCCCCTCTGCCCCAAGGATCCAAACCGGGAACCGCATCCCGTACGGATCCGTGGTTTGGAAATCTGGAACCATAGATCAGGCCAGCAAAGATGGTTCCTGGAAATTCTGAACCATGCCAGCCCGATCCGTGGTTCCATATTTCCGAACCACGAATCGGTCACGGATCCGTACAGATCCCGAGCGGATCTAAAGGGAGACGGGCGGTTCCACAGGGTTCTAAATTTTTTTTTAATTTTTTCTTTCACTTAAGTTTAGTTGGGGCTTCTCGGACACTCCTAAGGTGCTCCCCGTTGATGTTCCTTAGACATTTCCTAGATGCTCCCGCATGGTAATGTTAAAAATTTAAGTAAAACGATGAAAATGAAAGATAAAGGAAAATGTCACTTTTACGTAAAAGTTACATTCTCCTTTACCTTTCATTTTCATCCTTTAACTTAAATTTTTAACATTACCATGAAATGACTCAGGATGTTTGAGAGTGGTTCCAGCCTCATCGGACTTCATATGGAGAAAATCGAATTTCATATCCCATTCAAAATTCGGCAGACTTAACAGTTTTCAAGAATTCAGGATCAATGAGCTTGTGGCATTTCATTAGATTATATCATGTATGAGGGCATGTGATTGGCATTTAATCAAGAGCACCAAGCCCTATATGTACCCTAGTGTTGGTGGAGTTAATTGTTGAACTCTTTTGTCATGCCCTTACCAAAAAATTACCTTTCAATCAACTCAAAATCATCGATCAAGCATGTTAAGCTTTTTCTACCATATTACAAGGCTGGATTAGGTAGTTTGATCAAAATTGGGCAATGTTGATTAATATCCCTAGACAATCAAGGTAGAGGAAAAGCTAGACAAGAGGAGAAGAATCTAGATTCTAGATGGTTGATGCTCAAATAATTAATCATTAATGTACACTAAATGCCATATCTATCTTGATTTATGTACAAATATGCATGTTTCCATATCTTCTACAACTAATTTGGTATTTGGATGTTTTTTTAATATAAATGCAAAAAAAATAAAAATATAGATATATATATATATATATAGCAGATGCTTTGCTTCCTAGATTTTTGGGAAATGACACTTCCACGGATCCACTTCCAAAAAACGTCTCCGCTTCATGCAACATTGGCTAAGACATAAGACCACTGTCTTCCGTGTTGTGGGATCTCGGACTACAAGACAATTAAAACTGGATAATTATCGAGGATATTTGCCCATGTTTTTTGCGACTTTCAAACAATTAATTAAATTACATGAAAAGATGATTAAACAGAAAGTAGAGAGGCACAAGACGACTTTTTTCAGGGTTTTGGAATGTTGCACTACAAGGCTAATATTAAAGCTGCATGAATATGAAGAAGATTGGCCCACATCCTTTTTGCAGCATTCAAAATAGAACAATTAATTAAATTGCATGAAAAGATTATGAAGCACATTGATGTTATATGTAACACTAGCATTTTACATTAGTTGTAGAATAACATTAGATCTGAGTTTAGGCTTCTGTGATGTGAGCAATTTTTATTTAACACTTCCAGAAACATAATGTGATGGATCCAGAAGTATTAAATCAGGATAACATTAGCTGTGAGATGTCCTATCACCATTAAATGATAGTTATTAGACAACATAAAGTTTTTCCTTATTACTCTTGGAATTCGCCATTTGTAATGATATTTAAGTTACATAACCGACAAGACCATAAACGTAGCATCACATCTCATCTTAAAAATTCAAAATCTTTAATAACAAATCTCTCCCTTATCTCATTTTCTCACCAACATTTTTGGTTGAACGTGCTCTAAAGAAGTCTAGTCTTGACTTCTCACCTCCCTCAAACTAAATAAAACTTTTAAGACAAAAAAAGGGAAAATCAAATGGAAACTGAGACATCACAATATGCTTGGCAAGTTAAAGAGAAGGTGATTATCAAAGGTAAAATCTAGATTTGGGTGGATGAGGAGCTAGGGTAGTTTAGAAGGCGTATCACATCAAAATATATAATGCAAAATGATCTTCAATCACTACAAATACAAAAAACGCCATTACCTGTTACAACTTAAAATAAAATGATAAATTACAGCAGCAATAATTCAGCCCTTTCAGATAAGTAATAAACTAGTGAAAACAGGGCTTAAATTATGGATAAAATTGGGGTTTGAGCTATTTTATGGCCAAAACGTACTTCCAAATCTGCAACTTAGATTGACAGAAAAATGGAAAACAAGTGCAGAAATAAGCCAACAAATAAACAAGAGTGAGAACTTCCTCACATTGCTTGTTCCTAATTCAATACTGAATTCATTATATCAAGCCTTCCCATAAGTATGACAACAAGAAAATTCTATAACGATTGAAAAGCATAACATAACCATACAACAAAATAGATATAGCTCACTGCTTCATTAATATTCAATGGTGCTCAACATTATCTCCAAACTGCCACAATTTCTTTCACTTCTTCATAATCCTCTAATTGCCAAAATCCCACCACGATAACAAAACATATATTTTAATTTAAGGTGCAACACCACCAAGGGATTATTACATCAAAAGACATCATTCAACCTTAGGAAAAAATTAGATCACCATCATTTTACATGTAGTATGCTGCTTTTTAACTCAAACATAGGAAACAGCATATCAGTGAGGATACTAACACCCTAAAACATATTCCCCCCAAGGTGAAGTTTAGCAAACGTTACATCACAAAGTTCGATCCCCTAGGAAAATCCCACCAACGCAACATGAATCGTCCCAAAATAGCAACATCATAAGAGAGGGGACATAACAAAGTGCTAACCATCCAATCATCAAGTGTGTTCCCCATCACATATCCAACACAAAAGGACCATGCCAAACACCTCCCCTCAATGGGACCAACATCATACGTCAACACACCAAGTCACTAGGAAACATAATCCTCTAATTGCCAAAATCCCACCATGATAATGACAAAACATAAATTTCAACCTAAGGTGCACCACCACTAAAGGATTATGACATCAAAATTCATCATCCAACCTTAGGAAAAGGTTAGATCACCATCAAATCATACGTAGTACACAAACTTAGGAAATAACATATGAATGAGGGTACTAACACCTTGAAACACATTTCCCCTAGGAGATGTCTAGCAAATGTTACATCATAAAGTTAAATCCCCTAGGAAATCCCACCAGAGCAACATGAATCATCCTAGCATAGCAACATCATAGGAAATGGAACAAAACAAGGTGCTAACGCATCCAATCATCAAGAGAATTCCCCATCACACATCGAACACAAGAGGACCATGTAGAACACTCCCTCGCAACTCAAACTTAGGAAACAGCATATCAGTGAGGATACTAACACCCTAAAACACATTCCCCCCAAGGTGATGTTTAGCAAACGTTACATCACAAAGTTTGATCCCCTAGGATAATCCCACCAAAGCAACATGAATCATCCCAAAATAGCAACATCATAAGAGAGGGGACATAACAAAGTGCTAACCATCCAATCATCAAGTGTGTTCCCCATCACATATCCAACACAAAAGGACCATGCCGAACACCTCCCCCCAGTGGGACCAACATCATACGTCAACACACCAAGTCACTAGGAAACATAATCCTCTAATTGCCAAAATCCCACCATGATAATAACAAGACATAAATTTCAACCTAAGGTGCACCACCACTAAAGGATTATGACATCAAAATTCATTATCCAACATTAGGAAAAGGTTAGATCACCATCAAATCATATGTAGTACACGAACTTAGGAAATAACATATGAATGAGGGTACTAACACCTTGAAACACATTTCCCTAGGAGATGTCTAGCAAATGCTACATCATAAAGTTAAATCCCCTAGGAAATCCCACCAGAGCAACATGAATCATCCTGGCATAGCAACATCATAGGAAAGGGAACAAAACAAGGTGCTAACACATCCAATCATCAAGAGAATTCCCCATCACACATCGAACACAAGAGGACCATGTAGAACACTCCCTCCCAATTAGACCCAATCCATCTTCTTGTGGCTACCACCTTATTTCTAGGGATTAATATAGGAGATTTTTTTTCAATGATCCACATTATGGACAATGGTGTCAATGATGACATTCAACATGCTCCACAAACAATAGCCCATAGAAGCCTCTCATATGATACTAAGCACCTAATTTGATGTTGACAGTGCCCCAAAACACACGAGGTAGATTGGTCATTGCTTCGTACAATATTTTTGGCATGAACGTAACGATCATGGGTTGAATTAGATAATGAGTCATGATGCTTGGAACTTTCTTTTGCCTTGTTTCACCTTGGTGATCACCATTGATCTCTTGGTCAAGTGTTTCCACTCCTGGGGAGAAGGGTAGTACTACGAAACCTTGATAAGGGTAACATACCCATGTCTTTCCATGCTTAACATACTCCATCTGTTCCCCTTTTTTGTTATCATTTTTTTATGTTGGTTGTTACATGTGCCCCAAAAAGGTTTGTGCTTCATAATCCCATCGAAAGAAGAGGCTTGAATGTCGAAGGTTGATCCAGATGTATAAGAAAATAAAGAGAAAGACCATGGTATGAATTTCATGTTAATTTTAGATAACAATGATATGTTCTATGCTATAGAGCAATTTACTTTTATTTTTCTTCTTAGCCCAATATCAATTTCCAAATTAGCAATCACATTAACATTGATAGTAAATGGAGATAGAACATAAACAATAAACAGAAGGCAAGCCAAGACAGGAGGACACAATATTTGGCAGATGCCAAGGAAAAACCCCAATGTGGGGAAAACCCTTTGATCAAATCTTCTTATTATTCTTCAAAAGTTTAGTAGAGAGAGAGAGTACAACATACAAAATTTCCTTGCCCAAATACTGTCAAAACAGTCCAGTCAAACTGCAATCAACAAGATGCCCTTACCAAAAATTCAACGCTAGTCAAACCAGTAGAAAGTCTCCTCCAAATTAGCTCGTTCAAACCCAGTCAACTCGGCCCCCAAAAACAAGTTGAATCAGCCCAAAACAGTGCTCAAAAATTCAGTCAAACTCTATCAACCAACGCATAGTCAACCCTACGACCAAAGGGTCAACGCAGGTCAAACAACGACAAATACCTCAATTTCTGTGCTAGGAGATGTAGCCTAAAGAAATTAGACCTTTTGCCAAAAAAACGGAGCCAAAGGTGGTTTGACCCGCGGTGAACGATGTTGCATGTGGCCCAAAAAAGCGCAGCCAAAGGTGGTTTGAACCTCGATGAACAGTGTTGATGAACCAATGAGAGGAGACAAAAATATGTGTGTTGAGATGTGTCCAAATAAGGAAAATGCCTCTTCTATTTATACACAACGTTGAGGGTGAAGAGACAAGTCTGTTGGGCTTCATGAGCCTACATTACACTGGAGCTTACCTTGACAATTTGTCCATAGAAGAAATAAATTCATAAGTCCATTTTTGCTTGTCTGAATGAGATGATCTTTAGATCAATCATGCACCTCTCAGAAAGAGGAATCCAATAAAAATATCATCTCCATCACATGAGCTGTCCAAGGTGGAGTTTGGCCCTAGTTGCCAATTTTAACACTCCCTCTAAACTAGGGAGAAATCCATCTGCCAAACCATCTGTTAATCTATACCATCTTTGTCATTCTTACTCTGCTCCATGAAGAAATAATGAAGAATAAATGATCAAGAGTGTATTGTACCACTCTCCACTGACCCAAAGTCAGTCTCCATTGATCCCAAATCAATATCAAACATCCTAGCATAGGGAGTATGGTAGTACACGATGCATCCATCGGTATTACTATAGTCCCTATCCTGATTTCCCAACTCATTGGCCAGATGAGAGGTACTTCCCATGAGTCTCAGATTGCATGGGTAGGATGTATCGACAGGAGAAGGTGAACCACTCATCCTGCTCATATGCCATGGGAGAAAGTGAACCACTCATCCTATGCATATATCAACCATCATGGGGTATCAAAGGGGAAGGTGAACCAGTCGCCCTGTACACAGCGCACCACTAGGGAAAGGTGAACCACTCACCCTATGGTCGCTCATAGCTCCAAGAAGTACCCCAAGTCCTTCGAAGCTCGCAGAGCTCAATATCCCAACTCAAACGGGACCCTCATAAGAGGGTCTCTCCACAACTCCAAGTTGTTCACGAAAGGTTAAGAATTTGACCTTCCAAGGAGCTTCGTAAGAATATTTGCGATCGGTTCATCAATCCCAATGTGATGGATCCTAATTGCTCCCCGTTGTACCATATCCAAGATAAAGAGGTGTCTGATATCAATATGCTTAAAGCAGTCATGAAACATGGGATTCTCAGGAAGATGAATCCCACTTTGGTTGTTGCAGCAGATCATGGTGGTATCTAGCACATGCCCAAACAGCTCACTAAAGAGCTTCCTCAACCAAGAAGCTTCACAGGAGGCCATTCTAGCAGCAATATATTCAGCCTCGGTGGTGCTCAAAGCAACCGATTTATGCTTCCTGCTCATCCAGGATATCAAAGGAGAACCTAGTGAGAAACAACATCCCGATGTGCTCTTACGATCCACCACACTGCCAGCCCAGTCAGCACCAGAAAAGCCATGGAGCCTCAAATTCCCGACAGTGTATCTCAGTCCATAGGTGATTGTGCCCCAGAGTTATCTCAAGAGATTCTTGGCAGCAATCCAATGTATGTGATGAGGCTCGACCATAAATTGACTCAATGTATTCACTACAAAGCATATGTCCAGACGGGAATTCAACAAGAACATTAGGGCCCCCACAAGTTGACGATACTCAGAAGGATTTCACAAATCAGGCCCAGCAACACTTCCGCATAACTTCTTGAAGTTAAGTTCCAGCGGAGTAGTCACAAACTTACAATCCACCATCCCAAATCTTTCAAGTAGCTTCACAATGTATTTTCCTTGAGAAAGGAACATCTCACCTACCTTTTGCCAGACCTCCAAGCCTAGGTCCTTCATCTCGAATTCGAAAGCCAACTCCCTTTTGCATTGTTAAATAAGAGGGTCTGCACCTGTCAGAAAGAGATCGTCCACATAAACCCAGCTTTACTTGTTGTAAAACCCAATTTCATCAGATAGTTGTCAATCCTCTCATACCAAGCCCGGGGAGCTTGATTCAACCCATAGAGGGCTTTCTTCAACCTTCATACATGTGTCTTAAGATCTAGAACTTCGAACCCCTCGGATTGTTCTACATGGACTTCCTCCTTAATTGAACCATGCAAAAAGGCGGTCTTGACATCTATTTGATGTAAATTCCATCCTTGAGAGGCAACAAGGGCAATGATTGAATGGATGGTGGCATATCGAGCAAGTGGTGCAAATATCTCATCATAGTCCACACCTTCCTTTTAAGGGAAGCCTTGAGCAACAAACCTGGCCTTGAACTTATTAGCACTTCCATCAGCTCCATGCTTGATCTTGTAGAACCATTTCAAGGTGACAACAAATTGGTCCTTCCGTCTAGGGACCACATCCCAGACATCATTCTTCGTAATCGACTCATACTCTTCGTTCATAGCATCCTTCCAAACTTGGTGCTTCACAACTTCTTCAAATGTGCAAGGCTCAGTTTGAACAATGGTGCTCATGGCAGCTAAGTACCCTTGGTACCTATTCGGCTTCTTACTTTCACAAAATGCCCCCCTTGGTGCAATATGTCTCTCAGCATCTTCGAGAGTGTCCCTAAGCCATGAGAGTCTCCTTTTTTGAGGAGGGGGGCTCATGGGGAGGTGGATCAATGGGCTCCATCGAGCATCGGCTTATCCTGCGGTTCTCCTTGCTTTCCTGTATCTTCTTCTTTGTCCTTTCTTAGAATAGGAAAGCTCCTAATCTTCCCAAGGGCAGCATCTTCATCGAAGGTGACATCATGACTTATTTCCACTTCTCTTTGACCAAGCACATAAATTCTATATGCCTTTGTAGCCCACAAATGTTCCTTTCTTCCCAAATGCATCCAATTTGCTTCTCTTTTCTTTTGGCACATGAAAATACATGAGGCTACCAAAAATTCTAAAATGAGAAACATCAAGGTTCTTACCAGTGAAAACTTCTTCGGGAGTTTTGGAGTCCAATGCTTGATGAGAGCATCTATTTTGAACATACACAACAGTGTTAGTAGCTTCTCCCCATAGGAACTTCGGAAGGCCTTGATCATGTAGCATGGCACGGGTGGCTTTTGCAACGGAACGATTCTTCCTTTCAGCAACTCCATTTTGCTCAAGATTATATGCGGTAGTAGTCTCCCTCTTAATGCCAACTTCTCTACCATAGTCATTGAACTCATTTGATTTGTATTTGATTCCATTATCGGTCCTTAATATTTTGATCTTCTTTCCTGTCTGATTTTCGACCAAGGCTTTGAAAGAGTGGAACTATGTGAAAACTTTGTCCTTCTTCAGGAAATACATCCAAGTTTTGTGGGAGAAGTCATCCACAAAGATAGCTTAATATAAATATCCTCCCAAAGATGTCATGGGAAACATACCAGATAGATCATAATGAACCAAATGCAAAATGTCGACAATCTTGCTATCACTTGAGGGGAATGATCCCCTTGTATGTTTTCCTTCGGCACATCCCTCACAAACACCTTCATGTTCTACTTTTAATTCGGGCATACCGGTCACCATCTTCCTTGCTTCAGGTAGGGCTTTATAATGAAGATGAGCAAACCTCTGGTGCCATAATTCGGATTGAAGAGATGTGTCATAAGACATAGCTCCCAATGGTCTTCCTCCAACTTGATATAGGTTAACCCTAAATCCAAGAGTAAACGCTTCCTTGAAATTTCTTTTCCCAACACGTACCTTTACATCAATGAATGCCACCTTGAATCTTTTGTCCTCCGTCGCCGAGATAGATATCAAGTTCTTCTTTAGATCGGGTACATATAGTACTTCTTGTAGATGAATGGTGTTACCTTGATTCAATTGAAGAGTAACATTCCCAACTTTCACGGGATAGAATGATTTCCAAATTTGTATCCTTTTCTATCAAATTTGAAAGAGCTTCCTTAGACCCAGTAAACTGCCTTGAGGCACGACTATCAATCAACCAATTTCCCAAGGTATCCAGAGGAGAGGCAATAGAGAGGGCAATATAAAGATTAAACAAAACAAAAAAAAAAAATTGCTTGTTATCTACAACAATAGATTCATCATACCTGGAGTTCCTTGATCTTTTGGGAGGTCGACCATTTCCATGTTGAGTAGCGGGAGCATTCCTTTTTCCTTTGTTGTTGAACATGCCATTCCTTTGATTGTTGTTGCCCCTGAAATTGTTGCGGTTATTGTTGTCATCATCCCGAGGTGTATCCCTGTTATTAGGACACTCCCTAGCATAGTGGCCAAACTTGTTACAAATGAAGCATCTACCCTTTCTTCCATCTTTGAATTCCTGTCTTCCTTGACCTCGCTTCTTTGAACCTGCATTGTTCTTCTTTTTAGCACGAGCGAAGAATGCTTATGAATAGAATCCCTGATGATCTTCTTAGCTTTGACTTCACCTTTCTTGTACTTTGTCTTAGCGGCAATCGGTGCATTTGAAGGAGGTTCAGCAATCTTTCCCTGCACATAGTCCATAGCATCATGCTCTTCCAAAGTCAAATCAAGAGACATCTTCCATGCATGATAATCAGACTTATCATTGAGCTTGTCATCAGATTTGAAGTAAGATGAGGAGGCCATTAAATCTTGTCCTTGTCTAACAAATCTTAGTGATTACTCTTCTCACTCTTGCTTGGGCTTTGTCTTCACCACAGCTCTAATACCATGTTAATTTTAGATAACAATGGTATGTTCTATGCTTTAGAGCAATTTACTTCAATTTTTTTTTATTAGCCCAATATCAATTTCCAGGTTAGCAATCACATTAACATTGATAGTAAATGCAGATATAACATAAACAATAAGCAGAAGACAAGCCAAGACAAGAGGACACAATATTTGGCGGATGACAGGGAAAAACCCCAATAAGGGGAAAACCCTTTGATCAAATCTTCTTATTATTCTTCAAAAGTTTAGCAGAGAGAAAGAGTACATCATACAAAATTTCCTTAGCCCAAATACTGTCAAAACAGTCCAATCAAATTGCAATCAACAAAATGCCCTAACCAAAAAGTCAATGTTGGTCAAACCAGCAGAAAGTCTCCTCCAAATTAGCTCGATCAAAACCAGTCAACTTAGCCTCCAAAGACAGTCTGAATCAACCCAAATCAGTACTGAAAAATTCAATCAAATTCGGCCAATGCACAACAACCCTGCAGTCAAAAGTCATACAGTCAACATAGGTCAAACCACTGCAAATACCTCGATTTTTATGCCAGGAGATGCAGCGTAAAGAAATCAGACTGTCTGCCTGAAAAAACGCAGTCAAAGGTGGAGGTTTGACCCTCGATCAACATTGGTCAACGTTGTTGTAGATGACCCAGAAACAGTTCTGAAATTTCACCCTGAAATTTTCAGTGAACCCAAGTCAACGCATGAAGAAGAAGAGTTGCTCCTTGTTGTACGAACCAATGATTAGGAGAGAGAAAGATGTGCATTGAGATGTGTCCAAATGAGGAAAATGCTTCTTCTAATTATACACATCGTTGAGGGTGAAGAGACATGTATGTTGGGCTTCATGGGCCTACATTAGACTAGAGTCGACCTTGACAATTTGTCCATAGAAGAAATAAATTCATAATTCCATTTCTGCTTGTCAGAATGAGATGATCTTTAGATCAATCCTGCACCTCTCGAAAAGAGGAATCCAATTCATCATATGAGCTGTCTAAGGTGGGGTTTGGCCCTAGTTGCCAATTTTAACAATATGTTCCCCTTTTTTGTTATCCTTTTTTTAGGTTGGTTGTTACATGTGCCCAAAAAGGTTTGTGCTTCATAATCCCATCGAAAGAAGGGGCTTGAATGTTGAAGGTCGATCCAGATGTATAAGAAAAGAAAGAGAAAGACCATGATATCAATTTCAAAATACAAAAGAAAAATTAAAGGGATATTAGAGATAAATCAAAAAGCCAAA
Organism: Pinus taeda; assembly: GCA_000404065.3. NCBI lineage: Eukaryota > Viridiplantae > Streptophyta > Pinopsida > Pinales > Pinaceae > Pinus > Pinus taeda. The sequence goes on from APFE030235699.1 coordinate 73,330, forward strand.
GGAAGCTTGAGCTTTAGCCCCTCACTATGAATCCATCGCCCCAAGCCCTAATGTAATGAGATGCATAACTTAAAAGGGACTAAGATTGATTATCCCAACCTCTTTGTAATGAAATACATGAAAAGAAGGCTTGTGAAACAAAAGAAACAATAGAAGAAAGAGGCAAAAATGGGGTAGAAAGACATAGTGCCAAGGAAAGGGTAACTCAATGCATACTTCCTCTACAATATCCCTCGTGGGAATGAATATCTTGTGTAGCCTTGCATGTCAAAGACACCATTCCCATAAAATAAATCCTAAGTAATACCATTGTCATTTACACTCACCCTAACTTTACCTTGAAAAAATAAAATAAAAGTTAGATTTTGAATTTTATGATTGACTATTGGGAGAAGAATAAAAGGGTTGCCACATCCATACAGGGAGTGTTCCAGAAGCCTAAAGGGCTACCACTCAAGAAGGAAGTGGAGCACAAATTCCTATTATTTGCTATTCTCCATTGCCAAATATTGGGTTGTGTAGAAAATATATTCTAGAAGCAAACGAAGTGAAGAAGTTGTTGAAGCAGTCGTAGTTAGAACAGAGGGTGATTCGACCAAAGCACCTCACCTTGTGCATCACCCATGCTAAATTGTACCAAAGAAAGATTGGATTTAGTGAATGTACATCGATTTCAAAGATTTAAACAAGATTACGCTCAAGAACTGACACCCTTTACCCAATATTGATGATCTGTTAGATTAGTTGCAGCACGCAAATACTTCACCGAGTTGGATTTAAAATCAACATACCACAAGGTCGAGTCAAAGTTCTAAGGCTACTAGGGAGCAAGAGCGAAAACAAGAGCAGAAGCGACATTTTCAGAAGCTCCCGGTTTGGGAGCGAATCCCGGAGCATTTTTTATATTTTGATGCATATATGTTGTTAAACACACATGGGCAGCAAGGACAATATGAAAGATAATCAGGAGAGTACGATTTTTATTAACAAGAGATATACATTTATAGTACATTATGTGACCGTTGGGTTTCACATCCCAAGGTCTCTTGGACTCCTTTTGTCCATTCGACTTCCACACTAACCCTTTAGGATTAGGTGTCCAACATTCCCCCCCTTAATCCGAAGGGTTATGTATGAGTCCAAGAAAAGAGCTGTAATACAAAAATGTGCAAATATGCATGGCAGCACTAGGCTGAATGTGCTCTATGAAATGTTGGTATAAAGGGCGGTGGTTTAAGGATGACCACCAACACTGGAACGCTTAGTGCAGTTCCCGGAACTCTTCCAAAACTGGCAATAAGCTGAAGTCTTCTGCTAGGGGAAGTGCTCCTATTGTTTTGAAGAGGGAAACCTTCAACCAATAGAGGGAGGTCTCACCCCGCATAAAAGGGAGAACTTCAACCTAAAAAGGGGAGTCTCAACCTGTGATGGTTTAAGGATGACCAACAACTCTGGAATGTTTAATGCAATTCCTGGAACTCTTCCAAAACTAGCAAGAAGCTGAAGTCTTCTGCTAGAGGAAGTGTTCTCAATTTTGTTCCTGGAATTCTTCCGAAGCTGGCAAGAAGCTGAGGTCTTCTGCTAGAGGAAGTGTCCCAGATTACCAACTGATGGCATGCTCAGGGGCGTCTTTGTCTCTGGCTACAACTCTAAAACTAGTGTGGCAGGTTGTGACTCAGGCTCGCTTGATATGACTTTGAAGCTTGTAGATGACCATCATTTCCCCCCTATCAGATACAAGGTGAGATGATGGAGAAAACTCAGCTGCAAGACTTTTCAATACTCTGGAGCAAGTTCTGACATGTGTTTGGAATATCTTCTTGGTTGTTGATGCCCATTGCCAAGAAGCGATCCATCCAAGATGAATCTTTGTTCTTACAGGACGTTTGTTTCTGAAGCATCTGTGTGAAGAATGATTGGTTTTATGACAGTGCTTACATGGATGAAGATCAAAACAGTGATCTTTCAAATGGCCAACTCGATCACAGTGTTGGCATTTCACAATCTGTTGTTGTTGTTGTGGTGGAGGAGGAGTAGAATCTGGAACAGCTGGAGGTGAACTGTCATGAGGAGTAGGTGAACTGTCATGAATAAATCCAGCACTCTGAAACTAAATGGGCTTTGAGTAATCTGGAATATGAAAGGACAAGTCCTTGTCATATCCAAGACCAGTTTTGTGCTTGTTGTGGACAAGTTGTTCCCAAGGTCTGATGATGGGCTTGGGAAGTGCAGACTAGGTTTCTGCATCTGCATGTACCACTGCTGCTTTATTTGAATGAACAGTAACATTATTGACTTGCTGCTGATGGGTGGTTGTCTCAATGTTCTGAACAGAAACAGATTCAGAATGATGACTCCACTGCTGTAATTCTTCTTGTTGTAGCTGAGATTCAAGCTGCAAAAAATCAGTATTTTCCTGTGCATTTTGTAGACATGTCTGAATTTCTGAGAGAGATCCTATGCTGATTTGTAATGTGTCATCAACAGTAGATTTTATAAGAGTTTTCATGAACTCTAATACTTCACTGATTCTAGCCATTTTTTTCTTCAATGTCAGATTTACACCTTACAACTACTACTCAGTGCAGAAAAGTAATACCTACAACAATATCCTTTATACATGTGCAGCAAATGATCAGAGTTGGACCAGCAAGCACCGATTACAATCCATTACATGAAAATAAGAGTTTACTCATGACCAGCATTATGTTCTGACAAAACAACCGACAAAACTTTTCTTCATAAAAGATTACAATCAGCCCCCCAAACTCTTTATGCAGCAGTTGAAGCAAGGAATTAATGCACTATAATGAATTTTAAATACAAAGCCACACTGGGGCAGCAACAACTGCAAACTTGCTTGAATCCTTCAAATACTCCTTCACTTTCTCGGCCAGTGGAAAAGAATTGTCAAGTTCAATAGCGACTGTAACCATTCATGATAACATGTGGAACAGCTACAATTGTGGGATTACAGATTCCTAGAGAAAGAATTGTACATAATCTCATAATCTTATGTGGAACAATGTAGATATATAGACCAAGTCAACATTGCAATTTCAAGGGTTTCATAGTAGCACATGCATATGAACATGCATCTCGGCCTATGCTCAATCAGTACCTAAATGTCTGGCAAATTTCTACCCCTAGCAATCTCAATTAATATGTGGAAGCTTACCTTTCAATTCCTGGCAAATTCACATTTTATCATTTTCATGCGGAAGCTTATCAAACACCTGTTCACATATTTCATTGTTCATGAAAACTCAATAAAAATCAATCACTGTATGTGAAGTTTCCTTCATCCTCATTCATATTTTAACTATCAATCCCATCAACTTCGAATGCTCTCATAATTCAGATCCATTACCACAATTACATTCACATATGCTGGATTCAATCAAAAGCTTGGCATTTCGCTCACTTTGGGCCATTATCTATATGGTTTCCATTTCACATTAAATTGCACAAAGTTTTGTCTCAACCAAACCTCAATACAATAGCCCTTTTAATTCTGGTTTTAAGCCCAAAATCTTCTTCTTGAATCATTTCCACAATCATTTATATATGGGTTTCAGTATCTGATTTCATATACTTAAAAGTCAATGAGACAATGCCCCATCATTTAATTTTAACATTATTTTAAATGAACCAATATCAAATATATAAGTGCGCCCTTCCCATTCTGCTTACTAGCTCTTAAAATTGAATGCCAGAATTTCATACCTTGTCATTAACATTACAGTTAACCTTATACGACAACTGCAATACTTTTGTTGGGACTTTGCCAGATTGTAATCTTTCAGCGCCTTCGTTTAATAACTTTGCCAGACTCGTTGGCTTGTGGTCTTTCTCTGCAATTTCAAATGTTAATTCGCTGTCTAATGGCTTACAGGCAGAATATGGATGGTGTTACCAACGCTTTTAGCTTTCCATGATTTTGGATCTAGAATAGTGTTAATAGCAAATGAAATTTGGAACATTAAAACTTCATTTACCAAATTGATACATTCTTCAACGTTGTCCAATCGAAGTTATTTGATTACAGACCACCAAGTACTGTTGAAGTCTTCAACCCAATTTAACACCTCCTCCATCAATCCTTCAAACGCTCCACTGCATTTCTTAACATTGTAATTCGATTTGCTAATTAACTTCTGCAATTGCCGTGGATATTACATCCCAATTGTGCGATGTCTTACAAAGATTGAACCCAAACGCAGAGACCCTTCCATGTTAGTTCAATGCATATGCAAGCGTTGTATACCAAAGCTCTTCTCAGCCAGATCAAAAGAATACCGAAGTCAGTTCAACGCATATACAAACTGTGTTCAACGCAAATACAAATTCTGATATAACGCACAGTGTTAACTCCACAGTGTTAATACTCAAACAACTTTAATATCATTCAAGCCACAACGTTAATACGCATTCAATAAATCGTTGATGCTGTGTTAAAATGTTGATACTACACAACAATTCGCATTCAAATACCATTCAATATATACATCGTTACACAATAAACTGTTCAATACCATTCAACACATTCAATGCATAAAATAAACCGGTCAATATATACGCATTCAATGAACCGTTCAATGCATTCAATAAATCAAACGCTGTGTTAAAATACCATTCAACAAACGCTGTTCAGGTTCAACGCTGAGATAACTATAGAGACTGTGCTATCTCTGTGTGGCTCAGCAGATTCGACAGCGTTCAAATGAGCACCCATTTGGTAAGCTTCAACAGCGTTCAAATGATTCAGCCACAATCAATGCAATATGCATTCAAACTTCGAACATAACCAAACGTTGATACCAAAACTCATTCAACTTCATAACGCATTCAAACAGCCTTACCAAATGCATTCAACTTCATAACGCATTCAACAGGAGCGAACCTTCATCGATGGAGGCGTATCTCTGCAGTGGCATCGTCAGGCCTCAGTGCTAAAATAGGAAATGATAGTGCTATAAGAAATTGACAGTATGGACAGATGTGCAGTGCTGGCAGAGTTAGGTTATTTCAGGTCTGAGGGGAATAAGGCAGAGTCAGAGGTCAGGTAACGCAGAATTGACATATATATAGAGACCACAAAACAAGTGGCTCAAATTGGAGCAGGACCAGCAATCGCTCGCTCTGATACCTTGTTAAACACACATGGGCAGCGAGAACAATATGAAAGATAATCAAGAGAGTACTATTTTTATTAACAAGAGATATACATTTATAGTACATTATGTGACCGTTGGGTTTCACATCCCAAGGTCTCTTGGACTCCTTTTGTCCATTCGACTTCCACACTAACCCATTGAGGATTAGTTGTCCAACAGATGCATTCTTTAAAAGATTCCAAGGTGTAAAAGAAGAAAAGTTCTTTTCAACACTCATCAGATTGCGACAAAAAGGAAATGTTGATGAGTACACTCGAGAATGGGAGACCTTAGCAACACGAGTACCTAGGTTACCAGAATCTCGTCTAATTCAATCATACATCTTCGGACTTAAAAATCATCTACAAGTAGAACTTGAGCTTCATGACATCACATCAATAGAAGTAGCAAGACAAAAAGAAAAAGTTGCTAAAAAGAAATTTGAACAGATACTGTGGTCAAAACCGGAAAAAGTATATTTGAGATGAAGAACGCCCTAATGTGTGGATACGGATAATACAAGATACGTTCCACCACATCGTCGTGAAGGCAAAAAATCTAACGTAGAAATGTAAAGGATAAAAGAAGGCAAATGCAAACCCTGTGGCGAGAAGTGGGACCCTAAACATATGTGTGCAAAAGGAAAAGAATCAAAGAACCTATATAACTGTGAAGCAGCTAATGATTCAAACGGTGATGATTCTGACATAGAAGAAACAAAAGATACCCCTGAATTCTTTCCAGAATTAGATAAAGGAAGTATTCCGCAAGTGTCACTATTAGCTATGACAGGTATATCACAACCTCAAACTCTAAAATGGGAAGGACATATAAAGAAGAACAACGTAGTGGTTCTCATCGATTCCGGTAGCACCCACAATTTTTTAGATGCAACCGTGGCAAAGAGACTCAACATTTACTCATTTCCCTTACTGAACATGAAGGTGATGGTAGCTGATGGTAAGAAGATTGAAAAGGTAGGGAAATACCATAAGGTTAAATTGCATATACAAGACTTTAATTTAAAATCCATGTTATTCATTGTACCATTAGGGGGAGTAGATGTGGTCTTAGGGATCCAATGGCTACGAACCCTAGGCACTTATTCTTCCAACCATCAAGTACAGTGCATAAGCTTTAACTAGGAAGGGCAGAGGTACAAGTTATACAGATTCCAAGCACCAGAGAATCAAATTGTATCGTCATCTTAGATGATGAAGATGATTCAAAAAGGAGCACCAACTTATGTGGTACAATGTCACCAATTAGAAATGCTATTTGCAAACATGATCAACGAAGAGTCACTAGAGATACAAGATCTAATTCAGAAGCATGAAAAGGTATTTCAAGACCTGCCTATGAAAATGCCTCCTAACAGGGAAATTGAGCATACAATAGAAGTCAAAGCAGGGTCAGACCCCGTCAACACCAAGCTGTATCGATATCCACATCACCAAAAGACAGAAATTGAGAGATTAATCCAAGACCTTTTAAAGTGTGGGATCATCTCGAAAAGTAAGAGTCTGTACGTTGCTCCAATGGTATTAGTGAGGAAGAAGGATGGTTCATTCAGGCTATGCATTGACTATAGAGGATTAAACAAAATAACAATTAAAAACAAATTCCCAATTCCCTTTATCAACGAAATATTGGATGAACTACATGGTGCAAAATACTTCTCAAAATTGGACTTAAGGTCAGGTTATTACCAAATTAGAATCAGGTTGGAAGACATACCAAAAATGCCATTTTGAACACACGAAGGTCACTATGAATTTAAAGTAATGCCATTTGTGTTAACCAATGCACCAACAACATTCCAAGCCACTATGAATGAATTATTCCGTCCATATCTTAGGAAGTTTGTATTAGTATTCTTTGATGATATTTTAGTTTAGAGTAAAACTTGGAGGGAGCACCTACAACATCTGGATAAAGTTCTTACACTACTGAAAGAGCATCAATTCTACGCAAAAAAATCCAAATGTACCTTTGGAAAGGAAGAAGTAGAATATCTCGGACACATCATATCTCATGAAGGCGTAAAAGTGGACCCTAATAAAATCAAAGCTATAAAGGAATGAGCCAAACCAGTTAATATATCCAAGCTAAGAGGGTTCTTAGGATTGACGGGGTATTATCAAAGATTTATTAAGAACTATGCACATATAATTGCACCTCTAACAAACATTTTCAAAAAGAATTCATTTCAATGGAATGAGGAAGCAGGAAGGTGTTTTGAAGAATTGAAGGAAGTTATGTCTAACGCCCCGGTATTGGCAACTCCAGATTTCTCTAAACCATTTATCATTGAGTGTGATGCTTCCAGATTTGGTATACGAGCAGTATTAATGCAAGAAGGGCATCCAATAGCTTTTGAAAGTAGGAAATGCTCTCTATTATGCACACACTGGCTAAGTGGAGACAATATCTTTTAGGAAGTGCTCCATTCAAACGGACCATAACAGTCTCCAGCACCTCTTTCAAGAAAAATCACTTTCCGAAGAACAACAAAAATGGATTGAAAAAATTGCCGCCTTTGATATGGAAATACTACATAAAAAGGGAAAAGACAATGTAGTAGCAGATGCCTTATCTAGGAAGGACGAAAAACCAACATTACTTGCAGTCTCGGTTGTTGTTCCTGAATGGCTTAATGAGATTCGGAGTGAGTATGCCAAGGATCTAGAAATAATTGCGATAATCAATAACCTTCCAGACAACTCAAAATTTGAATGGAAGAATGATATTCTATGGTACAAAGAAAGAATCTAATTGAATGCAAACTCCAAGTTTAAATCCAAGATACTCAAGAAGTCACATGATTCACTGTCAGCTGGACATGTAGGATTCTTTAAAACTTACTACAATGCACATCAATCATTCTTTTAGAAGGGGATGAGTTGCGATATTCAGAAGTATGTAGCAGAATGTGACACATGTCAAAGAAACAAAAGTGAAAATATTATGACACCTAGATTACTTCACCCCTTAAACATTCTGAATCAAAAATGGGAAGAAATATCAATGGACTTTATTGAGGGATTACCTGTATCTGAAGGCAAGGACAAGATTTTCGTAGTGGTCAACAGACTCACCAAATATGCTCACTTTATGGCAATAAAGAAATCAGACTTAGCTAAACAAATCGCTGAAATATTTTGCAAAATATATATAAATTACACGGTTTTCCGAAAGTCATTGTGAGTGATAGAGCTGCCAAATTCAAGGGTAATTTCTGGAAGGAATTGTTCAACCACATAGGAACCTACCTAAATATGAGTTCCGCTTATCACCCTCAAATAGATGGACAAACAGAGGTTGTCAATAAATGTTTGGAAGCCTACCTACGTTGTTACGCTACAAAAAAAACAAAATAAGTGGGCTTAGTGGTTACATCTCGCTGAATGGTGGTATAATTCTACTTATCATCCGTCAGTAAAAATGACTGCATTCCAAGCTTTGTATAGATACGAACCTCCAAAATGGAAGGATCTAGCTATTGCCCAGATGAATCTTCTTGCTATTAAAAATCAACTAGAAGAAACCCAAAAAATCATCCAAACGCTAAAAGAAAACTTGAATAATGCAAGGAACCGTATGAAGCAACAAGCAGACCGAAACAAAACCGAAAGAGAATTTGAAGTCGGAGAATGGGTATTTGTCAAACTCTAGCCATACAAACAGCTGTCCTTGAAACAAAAAGGAAAAAATAAATTGGCACCGAAGTTCTATGGACCATATCAGATCAATAAAAAGATCAACCAAGTTGCATATAGTTTAAGCCTTCCGGAGAAAAGTCGTGTTCACAACGTCTTCCATGTCTCCTGCCTTAAAAGGGCACCGAGCGACCATCAATCAACGCAAACAACACTTCCATCCCTAGATGATGAAGGAAGGGTCATTTTAGAACCAGAAGGTATCATAACTACCAGAGAAAAGAAGCTTCGATCTCGTGTAATCAAGGAATACTTGATAAAGTGGAGGGACTTACCAGAAGAAGCTTCTTGGGAGACTGAAGCGTTTCGTGAGCAACATCCGTTGTTATGTATGCTTTGAGGAAAAAGCATTCTTTTGAGAGGAAGGGAATGTTATATAAAAAATTAGTTAGTTCATAAGTTATTAGGAAAAGGGCATGATCCATTCACCAAGAGGCACCCAAGGCAGTTTATAGCCAGGGCCTCCCACAAAATGTAAACATCATCTATTCATTTATTAATAAAATATATATTATGGCTGTCAATTGCTAAATTCGTGTGTTCCATTGTCCTTGATGGTGCTACGTCCCTTCCCCACATACACATGTTTGTATTTTATCCAAAATATAATTGCATTCATTCTGTTCTGCTTTCTCAGAGCAATAGAATTCAGACTGGCTACTAGTCACATTCGTCTCCTATGTCAGTTTCACTATTTATAGATAGATAAAAGGAAATCTTGTCTTAAACCAGCAGAGTAAACATATTTTGGTAATTTAAAATATCCTTATTCTCTTGTCATTACAATATACTTGTGTTGGTCGCATTGCCAGTAGGGGCCTTCATCATTATTGGAAGGAGAGAGGCCATCAGACTATAGGATGAGAGGCTTGTGGATGATGTGTTCTTAAGTATATTCCTATTTATGTTTTCTAATGCTACTCATCTGAAAAGAGTTCTGCATGCTTAAACCATGTCATGGAGATTGAGCAGCCTTCATGTCTTTTGTAGAATTGCATGTAATGGGGCCATGGTGACCATGATCACATTTGAACAGTAGGTAGTTGGACCATGGTAGAAAGATAATGGTGGCCACTGGCACCCGTTTCCTCCCAATCACTTGATGTGATATACATGCAGCTGAAAGGCTTTTATTTTGTTATCATTCTAATAAACACATACGCACTTCAAAATATCAGTACTTTTATTGAAAAAATGGTTTGGAAGCTGAAGCATAATACGGATATCTGTTGTGCCATTGGATCTGTAGGCTCCGGTTTGATTTTAGGAATTTGGGAGTTTAAGTTTCAATTTAATAGATAATTTCCATTTATTTGTTGAGTAAGTGCTTTATTGTTTGAATTGCAGGTTGAATCAGTGGAGGACTATGATGAATATTGCCATTATGTCGCAGGGCTAGTTGGATTTGGTTTGTCACGACTCTTTCATGCAGCTCAGCTTGAGGATCTTCAGCCAGATTCCCTGTCAAATTCAATGGGTTTGTTTCTTCAGGTAGAGCATTTGAATTGGTTTTCTTATTGTCTACTTTAATATTCTATATATAACAGAAGTAAAGTTTTGTTTTTTGTTCCATGTAGTCATTGTAGTCAATATTTCTGAATAGTTTTCATTGTACATGCAGAAAACAAACATTATTAGAGATTACCTGGAAGATATAAATGAGATACCAGCGCCACGCATGTTTTGGCCCCGAGAAATATGGGCGAAGTATGTGTCCAGGCTTGAGGTGAAGTTATTAAACCTTTGATTTCTCCAGCATCGTTTACTTTTATATGGCTTAGAATGACATCTCTTTAATATTCCTAGTCTAAGTTGGAGTGTATATTAAAATGTTTTAATTGATATGTTTATTTGTTTGTTTTGCATCAGGCAAAATACTTATTGGTGCCAAATACATGACATTGCCTTCTGTGATTCAATAACAAAAATCAGTTTTTCAGGGGCTTCAAATTTAACGGGAGGAGAGAGATGATTGAGAAAAAGAATACTCAGATGATTAGTTATTAAATATAAATTGCCCACATAATAGTGGCAATGCCTCATTCAACCCCTTAGTATGGTGGTTGCCCTAATTGCCAAGATAATCATAACTTAAATGATTTTGTTACAAACACTATCAATAACAAAAAAATAGATTACACTATTGTTTACATGAGCCAAGGACACCTAAGCCCTAATACTTAAATGTTCAGTAATTCTAACACACCCCTTAATGTCCATTTGATTGGCATGTACATTGAGCATTTCTTGAAGTTTTTAAGAAATCTTCTGCTGAGTAGTTTTGTAAGGAATAATAATCTAACCTGCTCCCACACACAGCCTTAACTGACCCTTTTTCGACCTCACTGGAAATGCTTAAAGTCAAAGTTATCGTTTACTTGACATATGCATGATAAAATAGATCGGATGATATGTAAAAGTATTTCCATATAAGATATTTTCTTAAAATGCATCCTGAGTTCACAAAGATCATAGACCCTAGATTTAACTTAAACTTTCATGCTTTAAACAACAAAACATGTGAATCTTATCATGGGCAAGGAATAAAATTAACATGAGATGGAAAAAAACATCACCAAGAGCTATATTGTGTCTTTAATGGGACTCACAACACCTTTTAAGTACAAAACCTAACTAAAGAGCAATGCCTTTCTTCTCCACCAAGGAAAAGGCTAAGCTAAAGCGAAGACGTACTAGAATTTATCTATGAACATCAAATAGAATAAATCTCTCCTTGAAAAGAAGACGATGTCTTCATTTAGAGAAGTGAATGTGTTGACAGAGTCTAGGAGAGTATTTATTGCTTTAAATAACTGCTGTGAAGTTTTTGATTAACTCAATTGTCTTTTCACTTCTTGTTTGTCAATGCATGAAGTCTCAACATTTCATGAATGTAGTTTGGGGCTGTTAAAAGTAAGTCTAAAGTGAATATTTTGTCCTTGTTTTGTTCACACTTCCCCGCTTTAAATGACCATTTTGACGTGTTTTGCTTGGGATGTGACATATTGTTTTTCTTCTATTATTGTTTTTTGCATTTTGTATTTGTCATAGTGGGGTTTCTACCTATTATGACAAAATGTGGCACCCGCAAGAGTGTAAAGTCCTGAGCACTAGGGCGTTCATTTTTGTGCTACTCAATGCTACCCACTATCACCTTAGTAGCTCTTCCTCTCATTTTAGGTTGGCTCCCCTCCAACTCAAGTGTATCCTTAAATAAGATTGCTAAGGCTATGGAGTGGAGCCCTAGATGATATAGGAAGAGTAATGCATAACGAAATGTATGGTTGTTGTAGTATATGAAATATGTTAAAACTGGCAACTAGGGCCAAATTTCACTTTGGACAGCTCCTTTGGGGAAGATAATTGCAGCATTAATTTTCTCCTTTCGAGAGGACCAAAATCGATCTAAAGATCGTCAAATTTGGATAAGTAAAAAAGGGTTTTTGAATTTATTCTCTCACACAAATATTATCAAGGTCAGCCTCATCCATATGTCAGTTCAACAAACCCAATTGTCATGTCTCTTCAACTCCCCATCGACTAGTATATATTGAGGTGCCTACAACCTCATTTCTTACATTCATCATCAAGAATTGCTCTGCGATTTGGACAGCAAATTAGAGGCAGCCTGGGGCAAGGAAGTCAAGGTTCTCGAGCAACAGTTTTTGGGTGCAAATTTTGCTTTGAAAAAGAGCCGCAGTCCTAGGGAAGCTTGAGTGAAGGATAGATGGACTGATCTAGTGCAGCTTCTCTATCGGATCAGGCAGCCAGAATAAAGGTGAGTTTGAGGTCTAATATTTCATATTCTTATACTCTGGTTTGGGCTGCAGGAAATTCTATTACAGTAGCTGATTGAAAGCTCTTCTAGAGAGGTTGAATGACCTAGCTTGAGTCCTCTACTTCAGACGCAGTCAAGGAAAGCAGGCCACAGCATAATCATAGGATGTTACACTTGTGTGAGTGCAGATTCATGTCATTGTTATTTCAGATCCACTGAAGGGTACCTTGTCAAGAAGCCTCAAGCCCTTGTTCATTGTTGAATTCTTGGAAGAGGTCTCCTATAGGAGCAGCTCAATGGGAGGAGGTTGCTCAGTAACCTTTTGGAACCCTAACCAGGCTGTAAGCTACATCAACCAGATTTGCCGCTCAGTGATTTGAGAAACCTATTTTGACTTATGTTATTGTACTCTCTCTCTGCTGAATATTTGATATAATAATAAGAAGATTTGATCAAAGGGTTTTCCCCATCTTGGGGTTTTTCCCTGGCATCCGCCAAATATGGTGTTCTCTTGTCTTGGCTTGTCTTCTTGCATTTAGATTTGATGTTCTTTCATCAGTTACTGTGATGGTTAATGTGATTACTTATGGATTAAGAGAATTTTAATGGGCTAATGGATAAATGAGTATTTGATCTAAGGCTAATGTGCGCATTGAGGTCTTCAATATATGACAATGACTCTTAGACCTAGGAGAAATCCTAGAAGCACTCAATGGGTGCTTGACCTATAAAATAAAAGAACTTGAGCATGAAATCCATGCTGCAATAATAATAATAATTTCTTTTCATTTTATAATTTACAAGAATACATTTTATACCTATGAAGATCGAACCTAGTTACACATTTTTCAGCACTCTCTCCTTTGCAATTGTGAACAAAACCCCTTGATTGGTCGAATGAGTGAGTGTGATGTGATGTTAAATGAGGTCGATTGAATGGCAATATATATGTGAGTCAGGAGGTAGGTTTTGACCATAGGGTCAAACTCCTTCAAGTGGGGGGGGGTGGACTTGTCCATTTGAGGCTGACTTGGACTATTAGCTTTTGTAGTATCAGAGGTGTTCTAATCTTGAAACTTTGTGGAGAGGCTAAAACACAGTGGTTCTCCATAACCCGGAAATCGTTTTTGGAAATTCCACTTAGAAGTGTCTCAATTAGATTATTAGCTTATTTTTAAATATTTCCTAAGTTTAAAGTTAAGAAAAGGGGTTAATTAATCAAAATTAATTGAGATTAGGTGTGAATCATCTAGAAACTCACATGGATCGATTGGGAAATACTTTGGGCCCTTGATTAAGTTTTAATCTTGGCCATTGTAGGTCCAACAAAAGATTATAAGAAGACATCAATAGGTAGATGGAGAACACACTTGTGGGACACACACAGATCGATTTCCTTAGAGAGTTCGATTTTCCAGAGGTAGTAGCCAGAAGAGTTCGAGCTTCAAAAGGGAAGCAGAGAAAGAGAGGGGCAGCAACAGTGAGGCATGCTACTGCTCAAAGTAGCAGGGGTCCTAAAAGGGGATCCTAGAACCACAGTTAGGTCAAGGCCAACAATGGAGCTTTAGCACATTGTCACCTCAGCTAAGATTCCCTACTCTTTACGGACTTTCACCAATGGGAGGAGACCCGGTATGTAAGGAATCACCTATGAAGAATAGATTAATGAAATAGACAGAAGTCATTCCAATAACCCTTTCCTAGGAGAAACTCAAAATTAGGGCTTGCTTGCTTTGTAAGCTAGGTGTAGGGTTCTCTAGGAGGGTTTGATGAGGTTTTGATGGCTAGGCTTAGGGAATATGACTTGCAATGGAGCTTCCTAATCCTCAATACCCTTATGGAACTTGGTTTCCCAAATGATTTTTGAAAAACTAGCTTCCATAGGAAATGGGACCACACGAGACCAAGTGGATCCAGAATTAGGTCAAGGGGATGGAATTGATCAACCAAGGGTGTGCTTGACCTAATTGAGGGGGAGAAAAGGATTGAATGAGAAATTTTCTTTGAATTTGATGCAATAATCCCAATGAGGTTTCTAGCCGAAGGAAACCTAGGGAAAGAAACGGTCCTCGAGCTAGGGCTTGCAATATCTCTGCTGTTGTGGAGGCCCATGGCTCTCTACACACATCCTACATGTGCCAATGTAGTCCTCTAGAGGGTCAGGACCCCGTGTAGGGAGACCAAACCCAAATGGAGACCATCTGCAATCCTGCATAAGATCCAATGCGTCCCCATGCCTTCCAGCATACCAAGTCATTAAATAAATTAAGTAAAAGAGTTTATAAACCATGGAAAACAAGTGGGCACTTCATAACGGTATGCCCTTCCATAGTGGCCTTTGGCATGTGTTAATGTCTCCAAGGTCCAAGTGGGGTTAACTAAGCATCCTATTAGGTGGTTTCTACTTCTAAAGAGGGTGGTATGTTCATGGTACATCCTTCAAATGGTGACATGTGGCACAATCAACTAGTTGGTGGCTGCAAGGGGTTGCTAGTTGTTGGTTGAGGACCATCTTGGTGAAAAAATTCTCCTAGAGATATCACCCACAAAATGGTGGGTAACATCTAGCTCCAACTAGGACGTGATCTATCGAATAGTGGGCAAAGCTACGCGAATGGGAGGTCATGAGAACACCAACAATCACTTGGTACACCGTAGACCTGTTACCTACACATATCAAAAACTAAACCCATGGGGCAACATGTTTGTATGGTGTCTTATGATCACCCATGCTTAATGTTAGGCCGTAAAATCAACAAATAATAAAACATGCAAATTTTAATCTAAGTGCAGCTAATCTACCATGAAAAATATCATATGATATTAGTTCTATTGCAAAAATCAGCATGCAATGCATCCTATCCTAACATGTATATAGTAAGGCCAATACTAAGTGTAATCTTAAAGCCAGGGCAACCAACATATCATCATATCACTATACATATGCCTACCAATATGATTACTCATGAAGCAAAGACTGAAGCGAATGCGGACATAATCACATGGAGGGTGAAGTGGGTGGGAGGTGGGAAAGCATGATCTCCATTTAATGTAAAAGGAAGCCCTGCAAGAAGGGGGATGGGTCAATCTAGAAGTGTGGTGCTTTCCCTCTAAGCACATAATGATGGAACGAAGGATCACTCTCAAGAACTCCTTATCACAATCATTGCTTATAATATTATGCTTTGTTGATGTCACAAGGTCGTGTTGAGAAGGGAGCGAAGGGGGAGGGACAGAAGGAGTGCAACAAGTAGGCTGCTCATGGTGATGGTCACATTAGAGAGGGGGGATCATGAAGTGATCAAAACCCTGAGGGTGCGTCCAAGGAGGTAAAGTATAATCAATGAGGGGCTCTTCCTTGACACTATACTCGGAAGGGGGAAAGGGAGCACGATCCCTTGAGATCACATGACAAGGGGTGAGGGAATCATTTGCTGAAGACTCAAGATGATGAACAATAGAAAAGGGCAAAGGAGAAGGTGAAGTCTCAACGAGATCCTTTTCCTGAGAATCCAACTCTAGAGGCTCAAGTGATTTGAACATACTCTCGGAATCATAAGGAAGGTAGGTATAAGCAAGGGCCTTATCAATCCTATCATTGTTGGTATCAAAGAGAGGGTCTTCCCAAAAAGGAGAATCAGTCATCTCCAATTGCTCCTTTCCATGCAAGGGAAAATGATAATTCTCCTTCCCAAGGGTATCGATGGATATGTCCTCATAAATAATGCCCGATAGAAAGGCAGGACCACTCTCAACCTCATCCTCCTTGTTGGTGTCATAAATGGGAGCACATTCATATTGAGGACCAACAATTTCCCATTTCTCTTTTTCAATATGGAAATAATCTTCAATGTCATCTTCTAAGAGGCTAATGGGATCACCTTCCTCAAGGTTCTCAAAAGGAGAATCATCGAGAGTAATATCCTCGAGAAAGGTAAGGTTGGTCTTAACTTCATCCTTCCCAACACGTGTTCTCAAAATCATCCTTTTCGTCATGTGGACCTAAGGAGGGCTCGCCTTCTTGGTCATTACTTAGATTCTCAATGTCTTGATGATGGTCAATGAAGGCTTCCTCTTGGATGCTTAATGTCGGGCATACCTGAAAATGTCTAAGAAATCCATCAACGAACTCCTCAATAGATCAGATGCTCTTAGGTTCATGATCATGCAGCCATGAGTTATGACCACCGAGGGATCCCATGAACAACGACATAAGGACATATTGGTGAAAAACCTCCTCTTTTGAAGCATGTGCATTAAATATTTCTACATGGTCAATTATGGAGAGTCGATCACCATCAAACACGGGCTCCCCACGTACCGTCCTTCCCGTGACGTGATTAGGGTGCCCATGGATTCTAGCAATGTCCAGAGTGGAAAATTTATCAAAGAAAGACAACCTATTTAAGATATACATGAGAAATATGTAGGAGTCTCCAGGGTGAACTTAAAGATGTCTAGAAAAATGCTTGCTTCACCCTACAAGCATCGACCTTAAAGTTCAATGAAGAACCAGGGCGTCGTTCTTCCAATGGAGTTGCCAATAATGTTATGTCAATATGTCATACGGGGAACAAAAGACATGTTTCGTGTCCCCGACAACGGTGCCAAAATGTTACCATTCAAACTAGCAGGGGTCCTAAAAGGGGATCCTAGAGGTACCACATCTAGGTCAAGGGCAACAATGGAGCTTTAGCCCACTGTCACCTCAGTTAAGGCTCCCTACTCGATATGTAAGGAATCACCTATGAAGAGGTGATCAATGAAATAGACAGGAAGTCATTCCAATAACCCTTTCCTAGGAGAAACTCAAAATTAGGGTTTGCTTGCTTTGTAATCAAGATGTAGGGTTCTCTAGGAGGGGTTGATGAGGTTTTGACAGCTAGGCCTAGGGAATATGACTTGCAATGGAGCTTCCTAATCCTCAAAACCCTTATGGAACTTGGTTTCCCAAGTGATCTTTGAAGAACTAGCTTCGATAGGAAATGGGACCAAGTGGATCCAAAATTAGGTCAAGGTGATGGAATTGATCAACCAAGGGTGCGCTTGACCTAATTGAGGGGGAGAAAGGGATTGAATGAAAAATTTTCTTTGAATTTGATGCAATAATCCCAATGAGGTCACTAGCCAAAGGAAACCTAGGGCAAGAAACGTTCCTCGAGCTACGACTTGCAATATCTCAAGATCCCACTATCAGATTTGATTCAAATTTGGAGGGCCTCTAGAGAAAACTCTAGCATCGTTGTGGACCAAAAATCGAAGTAATTAGATTGCTAGATTATAATATAAGTGATGCCCTAGGTGACCTATGCAGGCTAGGCCTATAAAGAAAGAGAAAGGTGAAGAAAAATATTCTTTAAAGTGATCACCAGTGGAAGACCAGTGCCTTGCTCTTTGGGAGAGATGGAGTCATGGATAAATTATTGTTTGGCTTGATTTCTACTTGTCAAGGGGGCCTAAAAGACAACTTCATGGGGCATTAGGGCTTAATGGAAGTAGCTTCAAGGTCATTTATACTTCATTCAACGATATTTGGTGACTTATCAAGACAAGGATGTCTCTAGGAACATGTATTCATTCAAACATGGCCCAATCATTATACAACGTTATTTAGAGATTCAATTTCCACAATTTCGTTCCAAGAAAAGCAACAAATTAACCCTAGAATAGCGAAAATCCCAATATCATGTATGCAGCAATATAAGGGATAAAAATTTCATTAACATAGTACTTACATGTAAGAAGAATATATCCAATCACCACGATATGCCAATCATAGAAGCTCCAAGACAGAAGAATAACCATACATCGAAATTCATCCATTCATCCAAAAATCTCCTCCTCCAAAGAAATGCGAAATTCTCACAAGAGCTAATGATCAATCCAAGTGATGATGCTAAAATGAAATCACATTACTTGTATTTATACACCTCCTAATGAATTTGATTTGCCTAATGAGGCCTAATTGAGGCCCTAAAATAAAATAATGTACAAGATAACTAACTTTTGGTGACATGCCCACCAAACTAGCTCAAAATGAAAAGAATAAGCCTCTCAAGAGGTCGAATGATCAATAATACATGTCATTGGGCCTTAGGGGAGGCCTAATGAAGTCGATAGGTGCCACAATGTGAAAAGGACTCCCAAAAGCAGTGGACAAGTTGTTTACCCCTTGTTCTCCATGTAATAAACTTGTGGTGCTCCCAAATGGATGCAGGGGCACACAAGTGTCCTCATGGGTCTCCAACAAATCGAAGATGTTTGTAGATCGTTTGCAAGGGCTGGGATGATGGTAAAGTGATGCCACATCATCGTGGCTCTGCCCATGTGCTAAATGTTTTTGTCTCGACCATCTTTTGCATTTTGTGGTACAATTTCCAATTGAATGTGCCCAATTATGCTTTTACTTCTTTTTTTTCAGCTGCATCAACCCCCGAGGCATCGTTCCAAGCCTGACCCAAGGTGTGGGCAAAGGGAAGGGGAGGCTAACACTATGTGGACCCAGTGGAGGAATATGGACCCAAGAGGGAGAAATGATGAATGGGGTTATAATGAGAAGAGGGGAAGTGATGTATGTGGATGAGAGAGCGAGACCACACAACAAAAATCGAGGTTTCCCATGAAGTACCATCCCAAGAGCCCAACGGTCAGTAAAAGAGATCCCACGGGACTAGGGTCCAAGGGTAACATCCAAAAGAGGTCTAGGGGACAAGAGCACAGACCTAACCCACTCTTTCCACCGAATTCCCCCATTAATTCATGCCCAAAAGTCTCCATGATAAGTAAACTACAATACTCAATTACCAAATGACAAGGCATACCTTTAGGTTCAGCAAGCCCACCTTCAAACATATGATCATGTCAGATGGGTGAGGGACCACATGGCTTGCTTAGGTGGTAGAGAAGTGGCGCAACGAGCTAGTAGGTGGTTGCAAGGGGTTGTTGGTTTTCAGCTGAGGACCATCTTGGGGAAATTTTTTCTCCTAGGGATATCACCAACAAAATGGTGGGTAACAAGGCCAAAGGAAAGTTTTCTAGATCCGACGAGTACATTGCAGAGAGGCGTAGATAGTGTTACGAATAAAATATATATAAATAATATAAATATAAGTAACGAGGATAATTGTAATAATGATTAGTTAATAATAAT
>APFE030235702.1:0-13383 GCA_000404065.3 Pinus taeda
AGGGTCGATTTTGGAATGTGAAGAGTTTTCCATTGTTTCTCAATAATAAATAGGCCTTCGAGCCTCATTGTAACACAAGTTCGGAACAGTTCAGAGACATGTAGCCGCACATCTCTCTCAGAGATAAGCTACCATCGTCCTAGCTGGTTTTTCCATTTTCTGTTTGTAAGCATATCTCAGTATTTTACATTAATGAAATGAAGTATTATTTCCACTGCATCTTTGTGTTTATGGTTATCTCTGTAATTTTTTGTGTTCCTGTTTAAATCCGGATCAAAGATTAACATAGAACTAGGTCTACCCAACATTTCAAAGCTAGCTCTTTGTTACATAATACTAGTTAATTAGTTCACAAACCTTTTGGTCCTCCGTCTATTGAAGTCCTTGCTTATGAAAATTTTCTTATTGGGATCTGGTCAGAGATTTTGTTTTTGTTTTCCACTCAGGTAGCAGTTGAATCAGGGCACTTAGATCTACTTGATTGAATTACAATGTCAAAGCAGGAGCAGGGTAAGAAGTTCTTTTGTTCTTCCTTTTCTCTCAATTTCACATACAAGGGCATAACCCCTCAGCGTGGTAATACGTATATATATAATATATATATATAATATAGTAGCGCGCAATATGATTTTTTTTTTTCTTTTTTTTTGTAAGTAAGCATTTGTATTAATTAAGAAAACAAACATATTGTACAATGGGACTGCCCGGGCAGATTGAAGCCCGAAGCACTGCTGAGAACATGACAACTGGACCAAAAGACTTCCTACAGAGCCCCTAAGAAAGCGGGCTGCCGGCAAGGATGAACTATCCACCTCGGCCTAGAGGAGAAGACAGGAATAGAGCAGTGTTGACCAAGAAACAAACAGGCTATCTAAGAGACTAGAGCCCGAGAAGGGGTTCTACCCAACATGGGTGGGAACCTCAGTTCGGCCCTTTTTGCCTTTCTTCTTACCAACTTTGACCCATCCAAGATGATCCGGCTTGGATGGAAAGACTTGCACACTGAGCTGTGCTGACGGAGAGATCTCCTTGTCCGAATCCGAAGGAGATGTCTCATGAGTTCGTTTCTACAAGAGAGGAGGGGCCGAGGACTCCACAAGACCTGATGGGGGCGGGTCCTGTGCAGGCGAATCCTCCATCCCGTCCTCGATCTCTTCCTCTTCATCAGAGCTGGAACTGAAGTCATCCATGGGGGGCGGGTCACAAGGCTTCCAACTTTTGGATTTCAGCTTGGGAGCAACCTACTTCTTTTGGGCTAGAATCGCTGGACACGATCTGTGAAGGTGCCCTGTAAGATGGCAGTTTCTGCAGCGGAACGCTGTGTTCTCATAATCCAGGGTCTGAGTCCAATGGAAGTCTCCAATCTTGAGAACGATCTGATCTGGTAATCCTTTGCTCATGTCTATTTCTGCGCAGATTCTTGTGAAGGTGTAGATGCCTTTTTCCCCTTTGGAGGTGTCTGTGGCTAGATGGCGGCCTAGCTTGTTACCGATTCCTTCAAACACAATGAAGTGCCATAAATAAGCTGGGAGGTTGGGAAGTCTGACCCAGATGGGGAGTTTGGTGATGGTAGCTGTAGAGGGATCAAAATATGGGAACCAGGGGGTTAAAAAAAGACCCGCTGAGTCCCAAAACCAAGGGCCCTCAGTTAATGCTCTTTGATAATCCTCACTGTCAACAAAAATCACAATGAAGAAGCCTTTAGAATAGAGCATAACCTTGCAGTTGTTGGTCCAGTTGGAGTGAACCCATTTGTAGAGATCTACTGTGCGTGGCCATAGACCGTTGAACCTGCAAATAATGCCCTTTTCGGCAAACAGTTGGAACTACCTGTCCATTGTTGGATGCATTATTTCAATGGAGGGGGTTTCCTCCAGCTTGTCCACCAAAAAAGGTTTTGGACCTTAGACTGGTGGAGTTGCATTCTTGGGTTTCTGGGCATGGACATCATCTTTGTAAGAGAATGTTGTTGTTGAAGATGACTGTCCAGCCGCCCCCCCTCTCAAACGAAGGGAAATACAGATGGAAACATTTCTTTGAATATTATAAAATGAAAGGGGCAAGAGATCTTCAAGCTGTCTACCTTTGAAGAGGAGCCTCTGATAAGTCGAAGGAGTCCCCGTCCTAAGGTTAAGTGCTTGCTTGAGGTCTTGTACAAGATCAGAAGGGCTCACCAGCTGAAGCATAGTTTTGCCTGAGAGGAGCTTTACTAGGATCTGGAAAGACTCGGAATGCTTCGGCATTTGCTGTTCTCTGCCAGACTGAGATGAGAAAACGTTGGTACAAGCACAGCTTGTCAGGGGCCCAAACTGTGCCTGTTTCTTATATCCCTGCGCTGGGCAGCAGGCGAAAAGAGTCCTTAGGAGAGGCTTGAGAACTCCGAAGCTTTCCATATCCATCTTAGCTGGGTCGGGCAGAGGCTGGACTATCTGCCGAGGCTGTATCTCACGTCTGTGTCTAAGAGCCCTGCCCCCAGAGACCACAACCCTCTGTGGTGTTTCGACAAACACTTGCCGCACTTCCTCCCTGCGTAGGCATTTTTCAGAAAATTTAAGAGCAAGAAAATCTGGAAGCAATTTTACTTCCAGACTACCACTACCTGAGTGGAGTGCTGACGGAAGCTGAAGCTTAGGAAGAGAGAGGTAACAAGAAGTCTCACTTCCCGCCCCTGAGCGGTTCTGAGGGAGAGGAACTGAGCTTGGGCCAAGAAGGAGCAAAAAGAAAGAAACCAAGCCCTGGTACTGAGGGAACTTCTTCTGAACCGCAGACAAGGAGCGGTCTTCTTTCCTGTCCAAGAATAAAACCCCGCAGGGATAATGGACAGTGTCTTCACGGAAGAGGCTGAGCCTGAAGACAGGTCCGGTTATGATGAACATCCCTCCGCCGGCGGGAACCTGCACTCTAACTGAGCAGCGAGGAAACAAATGGATGAAAAGCTTGCCATCCATAGGAACGAAGCCTGAGAGGCGAAGCGCCGAGAGGGAAAGCCATGAATTGGCTGCGTCGTCCAGGGATGCACCTGCAAGCCCGAAACCCTTAGCCGAGAGCGCCATCGTTTTTTTTTCAATACAGTAGGCTCTGATTATTTTTTTTTTTTCACTTTTATTACTAATTTCATTTTTTAATTGGCAGTGACCTGAATTATAATTAACAGATCTCTATATATACAAATCTGGAAATATTATTTGTCCAACTCTGAAAATATTATTTCCAAACTATTCCCTTAACTAGTCGAAACAAATCCCTACATAATCAAACCTAAATAAATGAAATCCTAAAACATTCTCTTATATTTTATTGAAAACCTAAGCAAATGAAATCCTAAAATAGTCTTTATTGGAAATTCTAATTTGAGAATAAGTGGAAAACCTAATGTGAAAATATGAGATGTATATCACAATAGTTCAATTCCAAAACCAGACCATCTATGAGAATAGTAAAATGAAGGAAACTATTTTTATCTCTAATACTAAAGATGAAAGTAAGACAAGCAATTTCAAATCTGCTACTAACTGTTATCACTTGGATTGAACCTTGGGCTGAAGGAAGGCAATGCCAGGGTAACCACAAACCATGCTTAGCCAAGTAGCTAGGCCTACTAGGCCAGGAGAGGACTCTCTCCGTAAGGATCTTAGCCAAGATGTCTGGATCAAGAAAGTGATGTCAGGCTAGGTATAGTAGCACAAGGTTTGATTTCATTTGAAGAGGTTTTGTTGGATGAAGAGGAGCCAGACAATTTGGGCAAGGAAATGAGGTCAAAATTGCAGGGTGTTCGATGGGGCAAGGTAGGTATGAAGCTTAGCACTCTAGAGTTTGATGGGTGAGGTGACTTAAGACTGGTGAGAAGCTAGGAAGAGCATGTGATCATCATGGGTCCTTCCTAAAGTGTAGAAAACATAAATTGTGAATATTTTCCCAAAGCAGAGCATTAATGTTATGGATTCTGCCTATCAACTTGAAAACATCCACTTAGAAACTGTTATCTCAAAATCAAGCCCTGGAAGGCTGCAGACTAGGAAGACTTCAAGTAACTGTTTCAAACCAATCTTTTAGCTAAGGGTTAGCCTCCTTAGCCTGAGAGGGCTCTCTCAAAGGGTTTAAGATTTGCAATTTTGATTGAGATGGCTAAATCTTCTATAAAAATAATAGGAAAAAGGCTGGTAAGATCCAAATTAACAACATCCATTGGGCTCATGGAGTCATATGTTACTAAGCATTAACAATGAATTGGTTTTGCAAGGAAATCAAGGCATTCAGACTTCAATATACATAAAGAACAATAGATACAAAAGGATAGTATATGAGTACATGAAGGAAATTAGAACACATCATGTGATTTCTAAGTGATCAAGTACCCATCAAACTATAAACAACATGAAAAATAACAAGAGGAATTCATACATTGAAGTCACTATGATTCTTGAGCAGCTGAAACCATTCACTGTATTATCAAAATAAACAGAGTCTTTACATAAGCTTGTCAACAGAGCTTTTTACATAAATATCCAACCCTTATTATATTGCTGCTCCAGCTATATATAGAGTTCTTCTATCTGATTGAGATTCCTCCTTAAGCATGAGGGAACTTGAAATCTACTTCTAATGACACCTAATCAACTTTTAACTGCCTATTAAATGTAACAGACTTCAACTAAACTTTCTAGAGATCTAAATCAAGTAGGATTCTAACACCATGTTATGCTAATAAAAGCCTTGGCTATAATTGTTCTTGTTCTTTGACATCTGGTTCCTTTCAGTTTGGCAGTAATGAGTGTTCAAGGCTCCATGATGGTCTTCTATGCCACATCCTCTCCATTGTCCTGAAATATAGGAAACTACCCTTGTGTACCGTTCTTTAGTTTGCCTCAAGATGTTCGGATTCAACAAAGTGCATCCTTTATCTTTTAATTACCCAAAATGGAGCAAACTGCCATGTCCTTGATGTGTTGCCCACCGTTTACATGCGTGAAAGCCAAAATTCTTGCAAACTGTTCTAGATATCCTGAAGTGTGGTAAATATACTCACTTTATGACAAAAATTTAAAGTAAGATTCATATGCATATTATCTCCACCTGTCTTGACCTGGTTTAATCTTAATAGCTTCAGCTGATGCTGTGCATACCTTGTAGACATTTACCTTTGAAAATTCCTGCTCATATTCAAAACTGGTTAATTGAAATTGCACTGTTTAGCTTCAGCAGTTTCGTAGCGTGCTACGACACTGCTGAGTTGCTTCAAAAATCATAGTTTCAATCCAGAACTTTATTTATTTGAGCCCTTTGCAATCAAAACCTTCTTTCAACTATTCAAAAACTTTTCAACACTGAATGGATGTGCATGATTCTTCAAAAAGGTGACACTAAGCAAAATCAACAAAATTTGAAGCATAGCCTTACTTGAAACGAGATTTCATTAAGAAGACTCTTTCAGCTGACCTAACTGTACCTTTAAATCTTCAATTTGTTTCTTCATGACCTTGATTCCAGCTCTTAATTACATATTAATCATTCTGATGAACTTTGCTTCTTTAATTGCCGGTACTGTCCAGGTGTGGAATTAAGTATTACAGTCAACCACCTCTGTTGTTGTTTTGTCTTCCCATAAGGTCTTCAGTCTGTAATAATTAGCTTGTTGTATGGCATGTTTCCTGGCAGCTTTCCTCAATCTGGCAATCTCAAGGTTAGCAGATTCCAATCTTCTTTTCAAGTCCTCTATACTATCTTCTTTATGTATGGCAGCTGTTTTGCCTTTGTCCTTTCTTTCACGGGGTTGTATCTCTTCCCTTGTTTCATCTGTTCTTGGTGGTGCCTCCTGTACTTGCTGAAATTTCCTTGTTATGGGTCTCCTGGGTTTGAAAACAAATTGTTCAACTTGCTCATCAAATTTAAGTTTCTTTGAGGCTTTAGCTTTCTTTGTCTTCTCTTTTCTTGACTGCATCAAATCATCTTGAACTAGTGGGGACTCTTCAAAGTCAATTGCCTGCAATAAATCATTTAAATTTCCCTTTGAAATTGGACTTTCTTCAATAGCTACTGACTTACCCTTTTCTTTAGCCATCTGACTTCTCGTTCTTCTCCTTGGAACTACTTCAGCTGTGCTTGCTTCATGTGCAGTTTCTTTGACTTGAGCTTTTTCTTTAATTGACTGTTGAGGTGTATCTTGAATGATCAGTGGCTTTACAGACTCTCTAACTTGTTTCCTTACCTTTAATTTTGGAAACCTCTTGGCTCTTGTTTATGTTTGAAGACCTGCTGTTGTAAGATCTTTTGTAGGTAGAGGACTAAGGCCAGTCTGGCTTCTGAAACCAGCCATGAAAATAAATGTATTCTAGTCTTTGCTTACCTTTTGAAGCTCATGCAAAACAAGTAATTTAATCAAGCCATGGTGAAACAGAGAAGTTTCACAAGCCTCCTTTCTCAATTGTACTTTGTCACACATTTTACTCAAACTGCGGAATAAATAAAAAGGTAGATCAATGGAAGCCTTCCCTGTAAAATGCAAAAAGAGTTTGAAATGGTACGAATACACCTTGTTATACCTTCCTTCACAAGTCAGGTATTTCTGTATACATGTGAGTAAATGTGCATAGGACTCTTTGACATAGCTCCTAGGAACTGACTTACTCAAATCTGAATTAACAAATTCCTTCTTTAAATACTCTTTGCATGGATTCATGTCAAATTTGAAATTTTTGAACCAATTTTCTTGCCCTCGTGGAATCTCTATCACAGTGGATATCATCTCTAGCGAGACCTGCAATTCCATCATAGCCACCTTTGAATTTAATCCTGCGAAATTTAGTGAAAATTCTTTGGTCACCGGTGCATGCCCTCCTTGTAACTTCCTGTAAAAATTCCAACATCCGGCTTTTTTAAACGCCTTCTCCACATGTTTATTCTTCAGTGTTATATCCAAACCTTCAGGCTCATTTCTTAGACATTTCCTGATCTGTGTTCTTCCTTCTCTACTGATCTCTCCATGAAATCTTAATGACCTGTAAGCAAGGAATACTAGCTCTGTTCGAACTGTGAAAAACTCAGCTTCTTTTGAAAATCTGCCTCGCTTGATTACAATGTTAGTTAAAATTGAAATCTTTCCGTTTATTATCTTTCAAATTGCAATCTTGCAGATTTGTTATTCATGCAAGGCTTACAATCATCATTAAGACTTGTGCAAGGTGGCTTTTCTTGGAAATTGTAATCTGTGTGTATCAACAAATCTAATGGTGGTGATAATGGAGATGGGTGGTGGGACGTGATAAGTGGAGTACATGAACTGACACAAGATGACGCAACCACTAATTTACCTAACGGATTTAACATTTGGGAAAGATTCGCTGCGGAATGCACAAATCCCTGATTTCGCAGTGTGATTAGTTTAAATTTTGAATGATGCGCTGCGAAATCACCTAATAAGGTTTTGCGCTGCGAAAACATCTAATGAGTTTTGCACTGCGGAACTACTAAACAGAGTAAATGCGCTGCGAAAACACTTAAAAAAGAATGCATGCGCTACGCAATTACCAAAAAGGCTTTGTGGTGGATAACAAAGTAACACATGACTATGAAATCAGTGGTGAATGAGGGGGACCAATGGTAGATAAGAATACACTTGACTCATGACCTCCTAAGACTTAAGAGTTTAAGGAAAAAAATGAAATCAACTTAGACTAACACTGACCTTTGTCATGAGGCTAGGATGAGAAATTTTAGCATCAGATTTCTTAAGTGATAACAGTGGCTCCACTTGGGATAGTGTGCTCCTGTAGTACACTAAGAACTCGTATGTCCAGTGCTTTGTCCATTTTATGAAAACATAGATTGACTTGACGAGCATCCTTTTCCTGCTTAATGGGCCTTCACCCCGGGCTTGAGCTTTCTATTCAGCTTGTCATTATTTGCAACAAAAGAAAGGCTGATAAAACGGGTATATACAATGTTGTGAGAAACTGGCAGAATTTTAATCAATAGTAATTCTTTAGGAACCTTCCATTGACAGGTCCTCCAGCATATGGCTTTCCATCAATCTCTTGTAGAATGTAGATATTATTTCCATGAAAAGTAGAAATTTGATATGGCCCTTTCCACAAATTTTCGAATTTACCATGCTTACCTTTCTCTTCAATTCTAGCTTCCCATTTCAAAACTTTATCATGGATCTGAAATGTAACTTCTTTGATCTTTTTATCAAATGCTCTCTTGATTCTGTTCTGATTTTTTGATGGCTGTCAAACACCTCATTTCTTTTCTCCTGCAAAGCTATCAACTGATTGATTCTTCGTTGTATAGCATTTGGTTCCTCTTCTAATCCTTGAATCAACTTCATCACGGGCACTCCAAGGGATGTTGGAAATATGGCTTCGGCACCGTATACTAGCTCATATGGTGATGTTCCAATGGATCTCTTTGTGCAAATCCGGTCAGCCCACAAAGCATACTTCAATTTCAAATGCCAAGCTTTCTTATTTTCATGTAGCAGCTTCTTGATGATTCTTACAAGAATCTTGTTTGATGATTCAGCAAGGCCATTTCCTTGTGGGTAATAAGCAGTGGAATGTCCAAGAGAAATGTGATACTGATGGCAAAAATTAATCATTTTCTTGGACTTAAAAGCTTGAGCATTATCAGTTATAATCTTCATTGGGCAACCAAATCTTGATAATATATTGTTTTCTAAGAAAGAGATAATCACTAAATCATTTGCTTGCCTTGTGGGTACCGCTTCTATCCATTTTGTAAAGTAATCAGTGGCTATGAGAATCCAACGATGTTGAACTGATGAAGGAGGATGGATTTCTCCTATAAAATCTAATCCCCATTGCTGGAAAGGTGCTTCAACATATATAGGAACCAAAGGCAGTGGCATAAGCTTCCTCTTTCCTTCAAATACTTGACATTCATGACATGTAGCTACCTTTTTATAGATATCTCTAAACATAGTTGGCCAAAAATAGCCAGCCCTCAAAATATTTTTTGCAGTGGCCTTCCAATAGTGATGTCCTCCACAATCACCCTTATGAAATTCATCAATTACTTTATCAACTTCTTCTTCAATGAGGCAGTTTAATAATATCCCTCCTGCATCTTTCCAAAACAAATTTTGGTCATACACAAAATATCTAAGAGATTTCAGCTTGACAAACCGAGCTTTGGATTTTGAAAGATTAGCAGGGGCTCTATTATGCTGCAAAACAATTGCTACATCCTTGTACCATTCTGACAACAAGAATTTTTCATTTATTTGGACCAATTCCTATTCATTTTCAAAAATTTCTGAGATCTCTATACTCAAGTTAATATCAAGACAGTCCAAATTTGATTGTGTCAGTAGCTTAGCTAAGCCTTGGCCCTTTACCAACTTAGTGGGTTTAATCTCAATGTCATACTCTAACAATTTTGCTATCCACTTGCCCCTTTTTCCATCTGGATCAGCTTGTGTAAGGATATCCTTTATAATAGTACTTGGGACGTAGGCAACAATGTGAGAGTGTAAAACATAAATTCTGAAATCCTTTATTGCTTTCACCAATGCATAGGCTTGCTTCTCTAGGATGTTATATTTCAATCCAGCATTTGCTAATGTTTTGCTAAAGAAAGAAATAGGTTGTTCAGTACCTTGACTTCCCTTTTGCAGTAGAACTCCAGCAATTGTGTCTTCAGAGGCAAATGTAAAAATAAGGAATTCCTTGGTAAAATCTGGGTTGATAAGTACTGGTGCTTGTGTGAGTGCCTTCTTGATCTCCTCAAATGATTTCTTTGCTTCAGCTGTCCACTTGAAATCCACTCCCTTTTTTAACATTTTGGTTATGCTCTTGACAACTTCAGCAAAGTTAGGAATGAATCTTCTAACAAAGTTAACTTTTCCAAGAAAAGATTGAATTTCCTTCTTACTTCTTAGAAGATCTAATTTTTGAATTTCACTAACTCTATTAGGATCAATCCTAATGCCTTCTTCAGAAATAATATGACCAAGAAGTTTGCCAGAGGTTAAAGCAAAAATACTTTTGGTTGGATTAAGAGAAATACCAATTCTTCTACACTTCAGCAGGACCCTTTCAAGATGTTTCAAATGATCTTCTTCTCTCTTTGAAAAAATTGTGATGTCATCAAGATAAACCACCACTGTTTTGTCTTTTTCTTCAGCAAAAGCAATATCCATTACTCTTTGGAAAGTGGCTCCTGCATTCATGAGACCAAATGGCATCTTTGCATACATGAATGTTCCCCATGGTGTTGTGAAGGCCATTTTCTCTTGATCATCTGGGTGAACAAGAATCTGATTGTACCCTGAGAAACCATCAAGCATAGACATCCTTTGTGAACCAACAATATTTTGCAAAATCAAATCCATTTTAGGGAGAGGATAATTATCTTTTAATGAAGATTTGTTCAGATTTCTGAAGTCTATACAAATTCTGATCTCTCCATTCTTTTTTATGACTGGTACCAAATTAGCAAGCGAATTTGAGAATCTGATTGGAACAATAATCTTAGCATTAAAGAGCTTTTTTACTTCCTTTTCAATCAATGGCATAAAAAGAGGATTAATTCTTCTTAGCTTCTGCTTGAAAGGCTTTTCATTCTCCTTAATAGGAATGATATGCTGTATAATTGAGGGGTCATATTGTTTCAAGTTAGCATAACTCCATGCAAAAACATCAATGAACTTTTTCATCATCTCCACATATTTAGTCTTCATATCAGCTGAAAGAAATTTTGAAATTTTGACCATCTTAGGCACAAGTGAATCTCCTAAATTGAAACTTTCCACTTCTTCTTCATCAGCTTCTAATTTTGGTGCTTTGAATACATCGTTCTGATCGAACAATTTCTTAAGGGGAATGAGACCTTTTGGAATCAGATTGTTTTTTAATTGTAAGACTTCAGGTTTTTCCTTTTATTCCACAAACATATTCTGCTGATCTATTTGAGTACTGTGAAATTCTTCCTTCAATTCAATGAAATTTCTTACTTGCTGATCATCCTCAAAGACCTGCCAGTTAATGATGTTATCTGGTATAACTGGTCTGTGTCGAAGTTCAACCTCTTATTTTTCAAAAGAGTGTGTAGGAATAAAAAAGAGGCTGGCTGAAACAACAAGAGAATCTGCAACAGAATTTTGATCTCTAGTTTTGATATCGAAAGTATGAGTCTGAAACTTTTCCAACATCTCCAACACTAAATTTCTATATGCCCTCATCCTTGCATCCTTAGTTTGGTAGGCACCTTCAACTTGCTTTATTACCAATTTAGAATCTCCACATACAACAATATTTCTAACATTCAATTTCAATAAAGCTTCTAATCCCAAAATCATAGATTCATACTCGGCCATATTATTAGTGCAATCAAAATTCAACTTGTAGGAAAGAAACTTACTTTCTTTATCAGGACTTGTAATCCAAATTGTAGCTCCTGCCCCCTCTCTTCCTGTTGATCCATCAAAATATAATGACCAACAACCTGTTGTTTCATTTTCATATTTATTCTGATCTCCTTGGCTCTGGCTGTCTGGAGATTTATTCTATGATTCCTCATCAGCTGATTCATTAAAGAGGATGGCTGATCCGAGACCAGTGTCACATGAATAAATTGGAAAGTTTTGAGGTTTATCCTTGCTGCTTACCATATAAGCCATTCTAGTCTCCCGATACAGTCTTCTTTGCTCACCAAAAACAGGAATGGTAGCATAGGTAAGGTCCATC
Source organism: Pinus taeda (assembly GCA_000404065.3). Classification (NCBI taxonomy): domain Eukaryota; kingdom Viridiplantae; phylum Streptophyta; class Pinopsida; order Pinales; family Pinaceae; genus Pinus; species Pinus taeda. Next base: position 11,706 of record APFE030235702.1, read on the forward strand.
TGCATGGTACCTTTGATCTTTGCTGCCCATGATCTTGAAAGAAGCATCCCAAACTTAGGTGGAATATCAACCACAACAATGTCCATGACAATTGGTTTTGCTGGAATTTGTGTGAGACCCACAACAACATCCTTTATTAAACCAATGCATTGAACTCTTTCTAAATGAAAGGAAAATAAATCCTTATATGGTCTAGTTACCTCTAATCCCAGCCTTTCCATGATCACCTTTGGCATAAGATTATGAGATGCCCCTGAATCTAACATAGCATTATGTAAAGTCATGTCATGAATGCTAATGCTTATGTAAAAAGGAGGGAACTCTTCATTCTGTTCATCTTCAAGTCTTGGTCCCAAGCAAATAATAGGATTATCTTCTTGTACATTTAGGATATCAGCTACTCCTGGTTGTGAATTGAGCATTTTAACAATTTTACTTCTATATTTATCTACCTTGAGGATTACATTGAAGGGAACTGATATCTTAATTTTTGCAATCTCATTCTCAAGGTTAAAAGCATAAATCGTCTTCTCAACTTCTTTAGGAAGGGGTGGAGCTTGAAAATCCTTTTTGCTAGGTGGAGAATCATTCTTACCTTCAACAACCTTTGAGCTTTCCTTCTTCTCTTCAGCTATCTTTGAGGCATCCTTCTTGGGCTGTACTTTACTTGCTGTAATAGGCACATTTCTATTCCTGAGATTGTACTACTTTTGCATTTCAAAGATAGCATGCTGATATCCCTTTACAAAATCTAAAGGCTCTTCTCCCGATTTAGTCAGACTGTACTCATCATGTTCTTCTTTAGTCAAGAAAATCCCAGACACTTCTTCATCAAGACAATTTATTGACTCCTCAGGAATTTTGGTCTCATCTTCTTCATCTACCAAATTCTGTTGGAAGGGAGGTCGTACTGGAGGATCTGACTGTTGATTTCTATTGTCTCTTGGCCTTTGTTGATTTTGAAGTCTTCTGAACTGAGGATTCCTAAACTGAGGTTCTTGCTGTGCTGGAGGAGGAGAAGTATTCCCAAGCGTCAGCCGATCCATCAGTTTTTCCATGGTCTTCATCATTGTTTCAAACTTATCTTCTGGAGCAGAGGTAGAAGGTTTCTCTTCTTCCTTTAATTTAGCCTTTGCCATCTTTGATTTCTTAGCAGCAACCATGTTTACCTCCACTTTAATTGCATCATTTTTCATGTCAGCAAGAGTGGCAGAATCTCTTTCTCTGAGTAAGAGGGAGAAGTCAGAGTCAAATGCTTCGGCATATCTTAGTTGTGCCAAAGCCCTAGGAGGTTTCAAATGAGCGGGAATGGAATTGTATATTTTATAAAACCTCTTGGAAAAGTTTTGAACAGTTTCATCAGGAGCTCTTCTAAGATTGTTGTATTCAGTAAGAGCTTGGACAGGGTTGGTTCTATTTCCCCATTTCCTTAGAAAACTATCTTCAAACTCTACCCAACTGTGAATACTTCCAGCGCTAAGAGCCTTGAACCATTTTCTAACTTCCCCAATGAAAGTTTGAGCAAAAAATCTTAGTTTTACATCTTCATTGTTACACAAAAATATCGTCACCTTGATTATTTGCAATCGGTATGGGTCTATCACCACCTATACCAGCTTCCTAAGAAAGTCTCAAACCTCAGCTCTTCAAAACAAGCTTTAGAAATAAGAGAAAGACA
>APFE030235702.1:35523-55702 GCA_000404065.3 Pinus taeda
CTGAGGCCAGTCTGGCTTCTAAACCCAGCCATGAAAATAAATGTATTCCAGTCTTTGCCTACCTTTTGAAGCTCATGCAAAACAAGTAATTTAATCAAGCCATGGTGAAACAGAGGAGTTTCACAAGCCTCCTTTCTCAATTGTACTTTGTCACACATTTTACTCAAACTGCGGAATAAATAAAAAGGTAGATCAATGGAAGCCTTCCCTGTAAAATGCAAAAGGAGTTTGAAATGGTACGAATACACCTTGTTATACCTTCCTTCCCAAGTCAAGTATTTATGTATACAGGTGAGTAAATGTGCATAGGACTCTTTGACATAGCTCCTAGGAACTGACTTACTCAAATCTGAATTAACAAATTCCTTCTTTAAAAACTCTTTGCATGGATTCATGTCAAATTTGAATTTTTTGAACCAATTTTCTTTCCCTCGTGGAATCTCTGTCACAGTGGATATCATCTCCGGTGAGACCTGCAATTCCATCATAGCCACCTTTGAATTTAATCCTATGAAATTTAGTGCAAATTCTTTGGTCACCTGTGCATGCCCTCCTTGTAACTTCCTGCAAAAATTCCAACATCCGGCTTTTTTAAATGCCTTCTCCACATCTTTATTCTTTAGTGTTATATCCAAACCTTCAGGCTCATTTCTCAGACATTTTCCTGATTTGTGTTCTTTCTTCTCTACTGATCTCTCCATGAAATCTCAATGACCTGTAAGCAAGGAATATTAGCTCTGTTCAAACTATGAAAAACTCAGCTTCTTTTGAAAATCTGCCTCGCTTGATTTGTTGCCTCGCTTGATTAGAATGTTATTTAAAATTGAAATCTTTCTATTTATAATATTTCAAATTGCAATCTTGCAGATTTGTTATTCATGCAAGGCTTACAATCATCATTAAGACTTGTGCAAGGTGGCTTTTCTTGGAAGTTGTAATCCGTGTGTATCAACAAATCTAATGGTGGTGATAATGGAGATGGGTGGTGGGACGTGATAAGTGGAGTACATGAACTGACACAAGATGATGCAGCCACTAATTTACCTAACGGATTTGACATTTGGGAAAGATTCACTACAGAATGCACGAATCCCTGATTTCACAGCGCGGTTAGTTTAAATTTTGAATGATGCGCTGCGAAATTACCTAATAAGGTTTTGCGCTGCGAAAACATCTAATGAGTTTTGCGCTGCGAAACTGCTAAACAGAGTAAATGCGCTGCGAAAACACTTTAAAAAGAATGCATGCGCTACGCAATTACCAAAAAGGCTTTGTGGTGGATAAAAAAGTAACACATGACTATGAAATCAGTGGTGAATGAGGGGGACCAATGGTAGATAAGAATACACTTGGCTCATGACCTCCTAAGACTTAAGACTTTAAGGAAAAAAATGAAATCAACTTAGACTAACGCTGACCTTTGTCATCGGGCTAGGATGAGAAATTTTAGCATCAGATTTCTTAAGTGATAACAGAAGCAATGAAATGATTAATGAAGTACAAAAAACATTTAAACATATGATCACAAGAGAGGAAACTGAACTAAACAACATACCACATGGATCCCAAAGAAATAACTGCAATTTTTTGTTAATCTCCTGCTAAACTGATACAAAATGATGTTCTTTCAAAACCTAAGCATCCAGCTGAGTCCAACGCTTTACAATGAGAAAGAAGAAGAAGATGTAGGCATTGACTCAAACTTCCCCCATTATTAGGGGTCGAATCCCTAAGATAAGGATCTAATCTAATGAACCCTGAACAAGAAACTGGAATCTAGGCATCCTAACAACTTGCCTCTAAAAGTGAGGAAACTGATTCATTTGTGCTCAAAATGACTTTTAATCTAATGAATCTACCCTCTACTGCTAATTATCCATCATATTTACAATATAAGTCATCATTTACATTAGTAAAACATCCTCCATGAGAGAAAATCCATGATCATAGTCAAAACACAGTGAAATGGCAATCCTATGCAAAATTTGTCCTACGTGCAGCACCACTGGCCCTACTTGCAGTGTGACTTTTAGGTCCCTTTTGGAGGCTTTCTCGGCATCCAAATTGATCTCATGATAGCTCATTGGAAATATATTCAAGTATAATTTCCAAAACATATGAAATTTATTCATTTGAAGCTCATTTGACCCCTCAAAAGTTGATTCTCCCAAGACTGCTTCTATGTGCCCAAAAAGTGGCAGAAAGGTCATTTTTGGGGTGTTTGTTGACCTTTCGGTAGACCATTTTTGCTCCAAAATCTTAGAAAATGCATAGGGTGCATGTAATCATCACTATGAATCAAAAAATGCAAGCCATTTGTCCATTGGGTGTCCCTAGGAGAAGTGCAGTGCCAGTGGCACTGTGCATAGAGCCAGAATTCCTATGTTAAAATTTCCAAAATTTGCCAGACAAAAAATCCTCCACATTTGATCAAAATTGGTGAGCAGCACCATCATCAAGCATATTTATGATCCAAGGAAGCTCCAACAAACAATCTAAGCCTATCCTCCTCCTTTTTTCCTTTGAGAGCCCGTCTCAGCCTTGCTTTCATCTGCTTGACCCTTATATTGCATATTTTGTTCCGGGTCCTGTAGTGGTAGGCCATGTTCCTAATGATATGGTTGTCCCTATTGGCCCTTTGTAGCAGCTTATCTAAGTGAAAATTAACCCTTTCAAGCCAAGTTTCTCTTTTTAGACTGTATACCCCTAGAAAAGGGATGGAGGGGTGAGCAAGGGTGATTAGGAATAAGGGAAGGGGAAGTGATCTTGTGGGGTATTTGCTAGACTAGGTAAACATGAAAATGAGTGGGGGGGTATCAACCGTGAAAATGAGGGAGAGGAGCTAGGGTTTTAGGTAATTGCTTTGGGGATGAAGGAAAAAGGGATATGGAGTGATATGGAGTGTTATGTAGGAGGGGTTTTAGGGTTTTATGGATAAGTGATGGGAGGAATAGTAAGGGTTAGGGTTTTAAGGCATAAATAGAGAATATTCTTATGGTTTCACATTTAGCATAGCAAATTAACCTCAAATGAATTAATTGAATGCCAAGGGTGAAGTTTAGGGGCAACACTTACTTGAGAACAAAAGAAGGAAAATTTGGTGTTTTTGGGTGGCAGGAGGGCATTTTGGCCATTGCTGTCCCTATGCGAAGTGCCTCGTACAGGCGCATAGCTCCTTTCTCTATGTGCAGTGTCATTGTTTTTTGCAAAGGGAAAATTGGCCTACGTGCATCGCTCTATCCCTATGCACAACACTCTGGCCTCTACGCGCAGTGCCACTACAATGTTTTCCTTCCAAATTACAGGTTGATTTTGATTGCCTTCCCTGAGTTCAAATTAGGAGTGGGATAGCTCGTTGGAAATATTGTTGAGTCTACTTTCCATATCTACCTTTAGGTTTCAATTTGGAGCTCATTTCACCTGTCAAAAACGCAACCTCCCAAAACTGTTCAAAAAATGTAGAATAAGGGTGAAAAAATGCAGAGTGTTGTTGCAGGCAGCGTTTGGAGGTTTTCATCAACTCCAAATTGAGTGAATGATAGCTCATTGGAAATATATTTTTGTATAGTTATCATTTGACTCATCAAGCAAGTCATTTGGACACTCTTGCTAGGAGAAAGCTTGATTTTCCCAAGGTCACTTCAGAAGTGTAGCAACTCTCCTGTGTCAAATGATGGTTTGGAAATTTTTCCCAAACCATGAGACCTGTGTAAAAACTGAAGGAAGTTGTTCTTCTTGGGTCTATGATGGACAAAAAACTCTCTCACATTTGTCAAATTCATCTTTTCTTGCTTAGAAACATCATTTGAATAAAACCTATCTCGATATGTGGAACAGGGGATTTGTAGAAATGAAGGGAAATGAAGGGGATGAGGGGGTTCTAAATTCTTGAGAAAATTTTGGGAAGTAGGGAGGGATGTTAGGAAGCAGGGGCAAGTGGGATGTCAAGGATTGAGTGAGGGAAAATGATGAATTTGAGGGATATCAATGATGGTAAGTGTTTAATAAACTATATTAAGGATATGGGAAGGTGTATGAGCATAAAGATACAATTTTTGTTGATGATTTGACAATCCAAGAAAAATTACCTTCAAAACCCTAGGAGAGGGAAATGAACCTTACCTAAGCACAACTGAAGCACAAACAAGGTGTAAAATGACCCATTGGAACCTGAAATAATGATGACAATTCTTTGAATGATGGTACACTCAGCCGAATGGTGACATGGACCAATACTTGGAAAACTTTGGAAGGAGTGAAAACAATCCTAGACCTAATACCTAGTGACCAAATTTTACTTGAAGACTCACTGAAATGACAAAAAATTGACTTTGACACCCCAAGACCACTTTATAAGAGCATATTTGATCACTGGTGGAAAGCTACAAAGACTGACACTAAAATTAGCCTTATTGAGGATAGCAGCTCCTTGGAGGTGTCAAGAACACCATATACCAAGTTCCTAACGATGTGGACGAATACGGTCAAAAACTCAAATTGAAATGCATGTTTGAAAGCTGACGACTTGATAACGCAAACTGACTCTGAAACTGACTGAACCATGCTCACTTCTGTGAGCTCATTAATCACACCCTACTCTAAGTGATCCATTCCTCACCTGATCAAGTGAAATGAAACAACCAATGCAACCAAGTAAGCATTCTGGCTGCTATTTGAATTCTCCACAAGTGCTTGCTTATGAGCAACAAGAGAGAGCTACTGAAATGCAACTCCCATGGAAACTTGTAAACAGATCCAAATTTTCCCATATTCAATAATATGGATTGTCTATCTGACTCCAAAAATACTGCATAAGGATCTCGAAATTCATGTGCACTAGGACTTAGCTCATCCAATGGATTACTTTGCTTCTCCTCATACCATGAATGCAAACTTTCATTTGAGTTTTGTGACTAGACTCTGGCTGAAAATGACAAAGAAACCAACTGTTGGATCAAGTTTGTATCAATACTTTTTTCAAGCTCACAGTTAGTTAATGGAGAAGGACTTTGACTGTAGATATCATCCAACACATCAGCTATTGAATCATGAAAACCTTGAAAAGACTATTGCAACCCATTTTCTGTTGGTTCCAATGAGATTGCAAGATTTTCTACATGTTGCTCATCCTTTATTGAAGATATACTATGCAAATTTCCCTTCAAAAACTGAAATGATTCAAAACATAATGGTACAAAATCATCTTGCATCATTTGATCATATGTTCTAGCTTCCAAGTCTTCATCTGCAACCTGACATTCAATGTAATTCGAGGGTTGCAAATCTAAATATGAGAAGTCTTCATAGATGATCAAGATCAAAACTTATCGATGATTGATTTCTGATTGCATGAAAGTTGTCTCTGATGAACTAAAACGAATTAAAACAAAAAGTCAAAGATCCTTCACTTACTTCAAAATTTTCTACACTTTCCTTCTGACTTCCATAGCTTATATGCATTAGCTGATCACTATATTTGAGCTGCTAAAAGCGAACTTCCTCTTTCCACAAACCAGTTGTTGACTTGTCTGCAAGACTAGCTTTTGTTTGGAGAACATAATCATCATCATATTGATCAAACTTAGGCAAATAATTAGTATAAAATACATCATCAAGCATACATGTCAAATCAACAGATCTCCCTTCTCCAAGCTGATCTATAAAACAATCATTATCAGATCTATTACAACTGGATAAGAAAGAAAATGTTTTGGATCAGCCACTTGTTTTTATTCAATCAGGGAGCCATGGTCTTGAACATCATACTCATTCCTTGTGTGGATCTTTTGCATCAATTGTTCCACTGCACTTACCAAAATGTCAAGCTTTACCTTTAAAGATGTTGATTCCTTTGGATCTATGTTCTTCGTCTCTTCTTCCTTCAACTTTGCCCTTCTGATCAGCAAATTAGCCTCTACATCTACTGCACTATTCTGCATCTCTTCAAGTGTTGTTAGGTTCATTTCTCTTAGCTGAAACTTGATTTCTAAATCAAAGGCTTCCAGATAATGCAAGAGAGATGAATCAGGAGGAGGTCTTATATTAACAGGCATTGAACAATAAACTTGGTTAAATATGGCAGAAAATTGTTGTACTGTCTCCCCTGGCTATATTTTTAGCTGGTTATACTCTTCTAGAATCAAGAAAGGGTTCTGTCTGACCACCCACTTGTCGAGGAAAACTTTCAAAAATTGCTGGAAATTTGAGATGCTCAAATTAGGCAAGGTTTTGAACCAACTCTTGACTTTGCCTTGCAAAGAAAGAGAAAAAAGCCTAATATTAACATCCTCTTCATCAACTTCAAAAAGGTCAAGAAAAGACTCAAAATTTAGTACATGTCTCTCAGCAGTGATGTTTTCACATTCACCATCAATTCTTGGTAGATATAGGTAATGTTTTAGGGAAAGCATGGGATATGGGAAGTAAATCAAAGTCTTGTAACTATGTGGAATTTTACAAGGTATAGGAATATGTATGGAAGCTGTAGAAATAGTCTTTGTCTCTTTAGGCTCATCAAGTTGAAGATGTTCATCATAAGATTCAAAATAAGGGTCTTGATCAAGATCAAAGGCGTACGAAGAATTTGTTTTCACAATCTTTAAAGGGAAGGAATCACATGCAAGTCTAGGATCTTTTCTTAAATACAATATACTTTGTAAAACCTTCTTGAAATTCTTGGGAAAAGAGAAGAAATAATTTATAACAAAGAACATAATATCTTAGATGAAATTCCAACTTGAATACTTGATCTTTGCATATTGTCCTTTCATATTTCTGCTAGTTGGGTTCATTATCTAGTGGAGTCCTTGGATCTGATCTCGGAACTGATTTAGATTCGCCAGGTGAATGATTTCAGCCTTCCCGTGTCTGATCGTTGTTCACCATCAACAATCAAATATAGATTTGAACTTTGAAGATATTTCCCAAGGAATACAAAACATTTCGCTTGTTCCCCAATATGGTCGCCACTATGTTATCACCTGGATTGAACCTCATGCTAAAGGAAGGCAATGCCAGGGTAACCACAAACCACACTTAGGCAAGTAGCTAGCCCTACTAGGCCAGGTGAGGGCTCTCTCCGTAAGGATGTCAGACAAGATGACTGGATCAGGAAAATTATATTAGGCTAGGTATAGTAGCACAAGGTTTGATTTCATTTGAAGAGGTTCTGCTGAATCGGGAGGAGCCAGACAGTTTGGGCAAGGAAATTAGGTCAAAATTGCAGGATGTTTGATGGGGCAAGGTAGGTATGAAGCTTATCACTCTAGATTTTGATGTTTGAGTTTATTTAAGACCGGTGAGAATCTAGGAAGATCATGTGATCATCATGGATCCTTCCTAAATTGTAGAAAACATAAACTGTGAATATTTTCCCAAAGCAGAGCATTAATGTTATGGATTCTGCTATCAACTTGAAAAAATCCACTTAGAAGCAATGAAATGGTTAATGAAGTACACAAAACATTTAAACATATGATCACAAGAGAGGAAATTGAACTAAACACCATACCACATGAATCCCAAAGAAATAACTGCAATTTTTCATTAATCTCCTGCTAAATTGGTACAAAATGATGTTCTTTCAAAACCTAAGCATCCAGCTGAGTCCAACGCTTTACAATGAGAAAGAAGAAGAATATATAGGCATTGATTCAACCTCCTCCCATCCTCAGGGGTCTAATCCCTAAGATGAGGATCTAATCTAACCAACGTTGAACAAGAAACGAGAATCTAGGCATCCTAACAACTTGCCTTTAAAAGTGAAGAAACTGATTCATTTGCGCTCAAAATGACTTTTAATCTAATGAATCTACCCTATACTACTAATTATCCATCATATTTACAAGCTAAGTCATAATTTACATTAGTAAAACGTCCTCCATAAGAGAAAATCCATGATCACAGTCAAAACACAGTGAAATGGCAATCCTGTGCAAAATGTCCTACGCGCAACACCACTGGCCCTACGTGCAGTGCCACTTTCAGGTCCCTTTTGGAGGCTTTCCTTGCATCCAAATTGAGCTTATGATAGCGCATTGGAAATATCCTCAAGTCTATTTTCCAAAACATATGGAATTTCTTCATTTGAAGCTCGTTTGACCCGTCAAAAGTTGATTCTCCCAAGACTACTTTTGTGTGTCCAAAAACTGGTAGAAAGGTAATTTTTGGGGTGTTTTTTGACCTTTTGGTAGGTCGGTTCTGCACCAAAATATTAGAAAATGTATAGGGTGCATGTACTCATCTCTTTGAATCCAAAAATGCAAGCCATTTTTCCATTGGGTCTCCCTAAGAAAGGCGCAGTGCCAGTGGTGCTGTGCGTAGAGCCAGAATTCTTGTGTTAAAATTTCAAAAATTTTCCAAAGACAAAAATTCCTCCAAATTTGATCAAAATTGGTGAGAAGCACCATCATCAATCATCTTGATGAGCTAAGTAAGCTTCAGCAAGCAACCTAAGCCTATCCTCCTCCTTTTTGCTTTTGAGAGCCTGTCTCAGCCTTGCTTTCATCTCCTTGACCCTTATATTGTAAATTTTGTTGTGGGTCCTGTAGTGGGAGGCCATGTGCCTGATGATATGGTTGTCCCTATTGGACCTTTGCATCAGATTCTCTATGTGCAAATTGACCCTTTCAAGCTAAGTTTCTCTTTTTAGGATGTGTACCCCTAGAAAAGGGATGGAGGGGGTGAGCAAGGGTGATTAGGAATAAGGGTAAGGGAAGTGATCTTGTGGGGTATTTGGTGGACTAGGTAAACATGAAAATGAGTGGGAGGGTATGAACCATGAAAATGAGGGAGAGGGGCTAGGGTTTTAGGGTATTGCTTTGGGGATGAGGGAAAAAGGGATATGGAGTGATATGGAGTGTTATGTAGGAGGGGTTTTAGGGTTTTATGGATAAGTGATGGGAGGAATAGTAAGGGTTAGGGTTTTAAGGCATAAATAGAGGATATTCTTAGGTTTCACATTTAGCATAGCAAATTAACCTCCAATGAATTAATTGATTGCCAAGGGTGAAGTTTAAGGGCAACACTTACTTGCTTGAGGACAAAAGAAGGAAAATTTGGTGTTTTTGGATGGCAGGAAGGCATTTTGGCCCTTGCTGGCCCTCCACGCAACACCTCCTATAGGAATGAAGTACATTTCTCTATACACAATGCCATTTTTTTTTGCAGAGGGAAAATGGGCCTACGCGCAGTGCTTCGACCTCTACGTGCAGTGCCACTACAATGTTTTCCTTCAAATTATAGGTTGATTTTGAGGTCTTAATCAACTCCAAATTGAGTGCATGATAGCTCATTGGAAATATATGTTTGTCTAGTTATCATTTGACTCATCAAGAAAGTAATTTGGACAATCACACTGGGAGACAACTTGAGTTTTCCAAGGTCACTCCAGAAGTGCAACAACTCTCCTATGGCAAATGATTGTTTGGCAATTTTTCCCAAACCATGAGAGTTGTCTAAAAACTGAAGGAGGTTTTTATTCTTGGGTCTATGATGGACAAAAACCTCTCTCACATTTCTCAAATTCATATTTTCTTGCTCACAAACATCATTTGAATTTGTTTTTGGACCCTATATTAGGTTGGGCAAACCTACCTATGGTTTTGTGCATGATTTTTGCACATGGTTTTCGGTCCATGGTTTTGGACATGATGGTTTTTTTCCATGGTATTCGATGCTTCAGAATGTATAAATATGTATTGTAACATTGGAAGGAACATAATCAAAATCAAGCTGGTACTCCCGATTTCGGGATCCAGGTGAAAATCTCTGTGTATATGTGTTTTATGTGTTATGCCCTCGCATTGTTTATTTTCTGTGTTGTAGAATTTGTATGCAGGTAATTTCTGTACGGAGTTAAAACCTACATTTGGTATTAGAGCAGATTTGGCTTCAAGGGGTTGCCTTTGTTGCTGAGGGGTTTTGCTCAGGCCTGTGGTAGACCCTATTCAGTGGGAGATCTACGAGATCGATTCTGGTGGTAAAAGAAGAAGGCGAGAAGTGGAAAGATAGAGATCGAGAAATTTAATGGTTAGATTTTGAGTTGTGGAAACTCAAGATGGAGGATTTGTTGGTGGATAAAGATCAGTGGATCGCGGTAGATCCGGATACTAAACTAGCGGGAGTGTCCAATGAAGAATGGAAGAAGTTGGATTGGAAGGCAAAGAGCACAATACAATTGTGTGTCTCAGATTCAGTATTACTGAATGTATCAGGGGAAGCTACAACTAAGGATTTGTGGGACAAGTTAGGGACTCTGTACCAATCTAAGTCTCTGGTGAATAAACTATTCCTATGGAAGACACTGTATAACTTGAGGATGAAAGATGGAGACTCAGTGACAGAACATCTGAGCGCTTTTAATACTGTGGTAAGTCAGTTATTATTTGTTGATATCAAAATTTCAGATGTAGATAAGTGCATTATTTCGTTATGTTCTCTACCAGATTCGTGGGATAGTCTGGTTATTGTAATAGGTAGCAATGCAATTGCCTTGCAGTTTGATGAAATAGTCTCATCCTTGATTTTAGGCATCTGTGGTTCATTTCTTTTGTGCTAAGTCTCAGAGTATCCATAGTAGAAACCATATTTCTGTCAATGTTTCAAATCCCAACAGGGATCCATCATCAGGACCAATCTGAATGATGATAGAGGAAGAGCTTTGTGAAAGGATAAATAGTTAAAGAAATATTATTTTGATTGAAGGTCAGCTAATAACTATATTTTAATTTTAATTATTAATAGTAATAATTAATATTCTAAATAGTAAATAAATTATTATTATTATTATTATTATTATTATAACAATTAAATTATTCTTATTTATAGATTTAATTGTTTAAATAACACTGTTTAAAATTTTTATTTAGTTTTTCGATTATGAAATTACTAAATAAAATTTTTTAACCAGTATTATTTACACAATTAAATCTATAAATAAGAATAATTTAATTGTAAATAATGATAATAATAATAATAATTTATTTACTATTTAGAATATTAATTATTACTATTAATAATTAAAATTAAAATATAGTTATTAGCCGACCTTCAATCAAAATAATATTTCTTTAACTATTTATCCTTTCACAAAGCTCTTCTTCTATCATGATTCAGATTGGTCCTGATGATGTATCCCTGTTGGGATTTGAAACGTTGACAGAAGTCTCATCCTTGCTGACGGAGGAGATGAGATGGAAAAATATGGAGAGCCAGAATGGTGATGCCTTGTCTGTATGAGGATGGTCCCAGAACAAAAACAAAAATAAGTCATCGATTGTGAGATTTAAATCTAGAGGGAGATGTAAATCTCCAGGAAAACCTATAAAGGTGGTGTGTTAGAAATGCGGAAAGGAAGGGCATTATAAAAGGGACTGTAAATCTAATGCTCATGACAAAGGAAAGGGATCTGATGATGCTCCTTCTGCAGAGGTGAAAACCACCTCAAATGAAGGTGGGGATGTGTACTTGGATTCTTCAAGTACACATGTAGATCATCAAGCATGGTTGATTGACTCAGGTGCATCCTTTCACTCCAATCCCCACAGAGAGTGGTTATGCGAGTATGAGAAATATGATGGTGGTGATGTCTTCTTAGGGGATGATAGGAAGGCTAGAATCATTGGTCACGGAAAATTAAAGTTGAAGTTGCAAGGTGGAAGGGTTAGAACACTTCCGGGTGTTCTACATATTTCTGCATTGGCCAGAAATCTGATTTCTGTAAGCAAGCTAGATTATGTAGGTGTAAAAACAGTGTTTGAGAATGATACCTGCAAGATGGTTCAGGGAGCACTAACATTGATGCAGGGAGTTCGGATTGGAACTCTGTACAAGCTGAAAGGTAGCACTGTTGTTGATGGGTGCAACAGTTATGTGGTTCCTAAAAGTGGAGCAGAAAATCTAGTGGTCTCTGGAGAGAAGACCATGATGTGGCATCAAAGGCTTGGACATAATCGAGAGAAGGTCCTTCGAATACTTCATGGTAAAGGTATGGTAGAAGGTATGAGTAATAGCTCTCTGGATTTTGATTTCTGTGAAAATTGTGTATATTGGAAGCAGAATCGGGTGATTTTCCCCTCTAGTGGTAAGAGGGTGAAAAAGATATTAGAGATTGTGCACAGTGATGTGTTTGGGCCTATGAAGGTTCCATCACTGGGTAAGTCTGTGTACTATGTATCATTTATAGATGACTTCTCAAGGAATAGATGGATATATTTCCTTAAGAAGAAATCTGAAGTCTTTGACATGTTTAAAGGATTTAAGGCTTTGGTGGAAAACTAGACAAACAAGAAGACAAAAGCGCTGAGGACATATAACACTGGAGAGTTTTGCAGTAAGGAATTTGAAGAATTCTATAAGAAGTGTGGTATAGCACAACATAAGACTACTCCATATACACCTCAACAAAATGGAGTTGCAGAAAGAATGAACAAGACATTGATGGAAAGGGCAAGAAGCATGCTTAGTGGTGTCAGGTTAGGACAAGAATTCTGGGCGATGGTGGTAGAGACAACATGTTACCTGGTCAATAGATCACCTTCATCAGCATTGGAGGATAAGACTCCACAAGAGGTATGGACTAGTAAGAAACCCTTTGTTTCACATCTCAGGGTATTTGGATGTGATGCATATGTACATGTTCCAAAGGAGAAACGAACCAAATTGGATAGTAAATATGAAAAGTGCATCTTTATTAGGTATAAGGATGGTTTAAAGGGTTATAAGCTTTGGAACCTAGTAACATGGAAGGTTGTGTACAACCAAGATGTGGTGTTCAGAGAGGTGAAAGATGTTATTAAACATGAAGTCCAACCAAAGGAACCTAAGAAGATAGAGTTTGAGCTTAAGGAGGAAGAATCAAACTCTACAGCAAAGTAGGAATTAGAATATGAAGAGCCACAAACTTCGGGTGTGAGAATATCAGTTCGAGAAAGAAGGCAGTGAGAAAGGTATAGTCCATTTGCTTTCTATTCAAATTTTGCTTTATCTATTACTGATGATGATCCTAGAATTGTGAACGAAGAAGTAGATTCAGAGGATGGAAAACTCTGGAAAGAGGCCATGGTTGATGAAACGACATCTTTGAACAAAAATGAGGCAAGGGATCTGGTGGAGTTGCCGGCTAGAAGGAAACCCATTGGAAGCAAATGGGTGTTCAAGAAGAAGACAGATGTAGAAGGAAAGGTGGAGAAATACAAAGCTTGATTGGTAACAAAAGGTTATTCCCAGGTGCCGAGAATTGATTTTGGTGATATTTTTTCTCCTATTGCCAAGGTAGCCTCTATTAGATTACTTTTATCTGTTGTTGTTGCTTTTGATTTTGAGGTAGAACAGATGGATGTGAAGACAACATTTCTTCACGGGGATCTGGAAGAGGAGATCTACATGAAGCAACCTAAAGGCTTTGCGGTGAAGGGTAAGAAAGAACAGGTGTGTAAGTTAAAGAAGTCTTTGTATGGGTTAAAACAGTCACAAAGGATGTGGTAGCAAAAATTTAATACATTTATACGGGGACTTGGCTTCACTAGAAGCAAAGCAGATCACTGTGTGTATTTTAAATTAATTGGTGATCGTGTTATTTATATGGTCTCGTATGTGGATGATATGTTTCTGGTTGGAAATTACAAAGAAATTATCCAGGATTTGAAGACCCAATTGTCCTCCAAATTCGACATGAAAGATCTTGGTGCTGCAAACTATATTTTGGGCATGGAAATTAAAAGAGATCAAGCAAAGAGGAAGCTCTAGTTAAACTAGAGGAAGTATGTCGAGACAATATTGTAGAGGTTTAATATGCAGGATAGTAAACCTGTGAAGGTTCCTATTCCTATAGGTGTAAAGTTATCTGCTAAATAGTGTCCTAAGACACAAGAAGAGGAAGAAGATATGTCTTGTGTTCCATATGCAAGTGTAGTCGGTAGCCTGATGTATGCGATGGTCTATACTAGACCAGACATTGCACATGCAGTGGGAGTATTAAGCAGGTTTATGTCAAAACCAGGGAAGGAGCATTGGCCAACAATGAAGCTGGTTTTCAGGTATTTGCGTGACACTAGTGATTATGGTTTGTGCTACCACGTAAGACCAGGATTGGAAATAGTTTTGGATATCTGTGGCTTTTTTGATGTGGACTGGGCTAGAGATCTGGACCAGAGAAGATATACAAGTGGGTATATGTTTAACCTATTTGGAGGTGCAGTGAGTTGGATGAGTAAGAAACAATGTGTAGTGGCACTATCAACTACAGAGGAAGAATACATGGCAGCCACTCATGCAAGTAAGGAAGCAGTTTGTTGCAGAGATTATGTTCAAGTATGGGGTTAGCACAGGGAGCTATAAGGATAGACTGTGACAACCAAAGTGCAATTTCTTGGCAAAGAACCATGCTTACCATTCACAGACAAAGCACATTGATGTTCAATATCACTTTGTGAGGGATATGATAGAAGACTAAATGGTGTTGGTTGTAAAGGTGGACACTTTGAAGAATATTGCAGATGCATTGGCAAAATCTGTGAGCTTTGAGAAGTTCTCTTGGTGTAGAGAAAAAATGGGCATTGCATGGGTGGAAAAATGACTAGCTCTCCTGTGGAAAGAAATCAACAAGTGGGAGAATGTTGGGTTGTGTTATATTCTTTCCACAAGTAGCCCATGTGTTGGGTGCAGGAATTGCACTTAAGCAAACTCCTCAGCACTTAATTGTCAACCTGGGGGATTCATAAACTTAGAGATGAAGCACAGGAAATGCCAGAGATGGTATGAATATTGCAGATGCATTGACAAAATATGTGAGCTCTGAGAAGTTATCTTGGTGTAGAGAAACAATGGGCGTTGCATGGGTGGAAAAATGACTAGCTCTCCTGTGGCCCCCTGTGGAAAGAAATCAACAAGTGGGAGAATGTTGGGTTGTGTTATATTCTTTCCACAATTAGCCCATGTGTTGGGTGCAGGAATTGCACTTAAGCAAACTCCTCAGCACTTAATTGTCAACCTGGGGGATTCATAAACTTAGAGATGAAGCACAGGAAATGCCAGAGATGGTATGAATATTGCAGATGCATTGACAAAATATGTGAGCTCTGAGAAGTTCTCTTGGTGTAGAGAAACAATGGGCGTTGCATGGGTGGAAAAATGACTAGCTCTCCTGTGGCCCCCTGTGGAAAGAAATCAACAAGTGGGAGAATGTTGGGTTGTGTTATATTCTTTCCACAAGTAGCCCATGTGTTGGGTGCAGGAATTGCACTTAAGCAAACTCCTCAGCACTTAATTGTCAACCTGGGGGATTCATAAACTTAGAGATGAAGCACAGGAAATGCTAGAGATGGTATGAATATTTCTAATGTGAATCCCTACTTTCTTTAAAGGAAAGATTGCAGAATGAAACTAAAGAAAGAAAAAGGCAACTTGAACCATCAAAATAATCTAGACTGGAACAAGGAAGAATGCATTTGCAAGAGAGATTTAAAAATAAACTAGCAATCATTCTAGCTAACTATTGATTAACTATCGAGTGTGTGTTTTTCTTTAACAGAGACACTTTGGCAGTCTCAACAGATGGGCCCTTCAAACCTGCTTATATAGAGATTTCCTTCTTGCACTGGTGTAGTCTGCTTGCACTAGTGCAAGAAAAGAAGTTTATGCAAAGGATATAAATAGTGTCTATACTAAAAGTTTTTTCCTTCGTGCAAGGGCTTGAACTTTCTCGAGTTCAGAGCATTCAGATCCTGTGACAAGAAACTAGTTCTTGCACCAAATTAGAGATTCTTACACTTAGTATTTAATTCTTGAAATAAGATCTTAACTACTACAAGTGTTGTGAAATCAAATTGCAAACATAAAAATGAATGTTTCTAATTTAACAAAGTGTAGAAATAAAGAAAAATTCCTTGTAATTTATCCTGTCATGAAGCATTAATGAAAGCAAGAAAACTGCTAGAAGTAAACTAAAAACGCTCGCTGCATCACACCAACATGCACTGGTGCATTTTCATTTCTCCTGCTTGGACTAGGCGGGAAAACCAAATCAAATAGAACTGTAAAAAGTGAATAGCACACCAACGTGCACTGGTGTAGGGTTACTTCTCTTACTTGGACCAGGAAGGGAAAACCAAATCAATCAAAACTTCAGGAAATGAATAGCACACCAACATGCACTAGTGCAGGGTTATTTCTCTTGCTTGGACCAGGCAAGGAAAACCAAATCAATCAAAACTACAGGAAATGAAAATCACACCAACGTGCATTGGTGCAGAGTTATTTCTCCTGCTTGGACCAAGCAGGGAAACCATTCCAAAATCAAATGCAAGAAAGTAAATTCTAACTACTTCACACTGTGGATCCGCTTTCATTCAAATAGGAATTCATGTGCTGTACATTAAATCACACTTAGCAGTATAAACATAAATTACAAGAAAATAAAATAGGGTAAACGTGCTGGGTTGGCTGGGCCCTAGCCAACCAACGCGTTTCCCTTTTTAAATAGAAACACTGCTCAGCACTTGATTAAATCATCAACTTTAAAACAAAAATACGATTCATGAAAACATAAGGTGGAGCTCCTTTCTTATTAATTCATAGAGGCAAATACATGCGTGATTACATAGTCCAACCTGGATTTGGGTGATAACAAAAAGAATACAAACCTGTTACCGTCTTCCTGGTTATCTCTATGTTCTATACAAACTTATCAAGAACTATTTGTCCTATTTACATTCCTCGTTATATAGATCCTTGGATGAAGGCCAAAAAGATGCTTAACCGATTACATAATTGATATGTAGAATTTAGCTTATGACCTTCAAAATTAGGCAGTTTACAAAACTAGCCGTAGCCAATGTCCAACTGTTCATTCTTCATAAATCCAATCTCAGCTACCTTTGGATTGCCATGCTGTCGTAGCTAGAGCTCGGTTGCCTTCAGATCTAACCTGCTGTCATGGTTGAAGCAACACAAAACAAGGCGATGATCAAAGAGATCCAGATTTGTTGCAAAGATTTGTTGTGCTGGCACCAGTGTGAGATCTGGTCCTGCACTAGGATCAACAGTCACGGTAAGCATTTAACTATCAAACAAAATTGGATATATTGATAAGTTACAAGAGTGATTATAAGCAAGAAATCGCGTAATAAATAATTAATTAATGCTAAGTTAAGTTAAAAATATGAAATATAAAGTTCATGCAAAATATGTCATCGTTCTTGGACTAGTGCAAGATGAGGGTGTATAAGTGAGGTAAAACAATGGTAAATGGTCATGATGTAGGAAGGGAAAAATGGTCAAAAGGGAGAAAATTAGGGGGCTAGCATCCTCCCATCCCTAAACTGTTGTGTGTCCCCACACAACTCTTTACCTCTACAAAAAACTTCAAAACTTTAAGCACTCCAGCTCAATCCTGCTCTAGCATACTGTCATCACCCTGCAATGCTATAGACTTCTTCTTTTTGGTGCTCTTTAACTTCTTGGTCAACTTTTTAAGTTGCCTGAAACATTGCATAGCTCCGTACTTCCAGAATTTAACTTCCCTTTTCTTCTTCTGGATTTTTTCCATCAATTCTCCTATGCTCTGTTCTTTGTCCTCCTGTGCTTTGGTTACAGGCTGCTCTAAATTTTGTACTTGAAGTGCTAACTCAACTACCCAAGCAGCAGGAGTTACCAATTCCTTCTCTTTTTTTGTTTTGGCAGTAGATGCATCTTTCTCAGGGACCTCCATATCTGCCATGGTTACATCAGGAAACTCTTCTCCCTCTAGTCCCTTTTCTTCCGATTCTTCCTCCTCTGTTTCTTATTCTTCTTATTCTTCCTCTCCTGCCTCTCTTTCTCCTGCTTCTTCTTCAGATTCCAACTTTTCTTCTTCTTCTTCTGCTTCATCTTCTATAGGGTCTGCCTCTTCTTTTTTGGATTCTGCCTTTTCTTCTTCAGATTCTGCTTCTTCTTCTTCTGCTTCATCTTCATCGTCTAGTTCTTCTTCCTTTGTCTCTTCTTCTTCTGCTTCTTTCTCAGGTTCTTCTTCTCGAACTAGTGCAAGAGGGGGTTCCACGCCCTGTGGGGACTGTGGTTCTTTGTCTTCATCAAATACTCTACACTTTTTCTGGGGCTTCTTGATAAAATCGGCCAATAGGGCATTGTCCTCGACCTCTGCAATCTTGGTTGCATCTGCAAGGACTGACAGGTTGTCATTTTCAAGGGTCAAAGTGGTCTCTTCACATGGTGCGCTAGCCGTCCTTTCATTTGAAGGCGAGGCATTCTCTGCTTGTTCAGATCACTTCCTTTTTGCACTGGTGCAACAAGGACTTCCCTTTTCATTTTTTCTCAGCTTCTTGCTTGTGCTGGCAGGGTCCTCTATCCCCTTTCCAACCCCTGTCCCTTTGTGCAGCTGTTTTAACAACGCTTCCCATGTCATACCTTTCACTTCTAATTATTTCAAAACCAAGATTTTTATTAGGTCATGATGATATAACCTTGTGTTGGCCTGGCCTGCCCCACCATCCTATACGCTTTTAGCCATTTTCTCCAAGCTTTTGAGCAGAAAATAAGGGAAATTCATCCTCCACCGGACATGCCGACCGGCTTCAAAATGTTGTAGCATCCTAAAGTGATACACCAAGGTGCAGGTGTATCTCTCTTCGCATGTCACTATCTTTTGTAAAATGAAGAGGAGGTCTTTCCATTGACCCAGCAGGGTGTTGTGTGGAACTCCTACTTTCCAGTCTACCTCTATCTTTTTATCAATGATGAAACGCTTCTAGCATTTCCTTTCTAGCTTCTAATTCTTAAACCATTGTTCTCCAGTGTTCTCTAAGCCTGTCATTGCTGCTATGAATTCCTCTGTGAATTTGAATTTGAGAGGCCCAATTCTCACTTGGTTGTTTCTAAAACTCCTTACGAACTGTAAAGCCACTTCCCTATCATACCCGTCAAACTTCTGCAGAAACAGAAGAAAACCTAAGTCTCACAATAGTGCAAGACTATTACAATACTTGGCGGTCTGTTCTATTTTGCTGAGAGATAGGGGTTCATTCTGAATAGGCGTTATTGGTGCTTAACGGCTATGAACAGTCAAATCCTGAAATTTTACATGTAATACCAAGGAAATCGGTCCTTATAAATAGAAATCTAACTATCCACCATCTTTTCCATCGTATCACCGGTTCATTCACTGTATCTGCACGTCATCTTTGAGGTCAGGCCGGATTGGTACTTGTGGCGGCAGTTTAATGGCTAGGTGAGGTAATAATTATGAGTGAAGGACGTTTAGGATTATGGTGGAGAGGGGTAATCATGTCCAAGCAATGGTTAAAATATTTCTGCATCCCTTCATAATTCAAGAAAAGAACTTAGCATTTATTAAAAAAAGATCATGATTTCTAACTTAAAAAACACCATGTACTTTAAATAATTTCTCCTAGTTAGTATGATAGCATAACTACTTTGTCAGTTAAGTGACAAGACTTCATATAAATTTCATGACAACCACTTTTTATGTCGTATGCTATAAAAATCACTTGTACTATGTTGCTGACAAGGTGCATGCTTGCACTGATTTTCTTGCACCGCTTAAATCTGCTGGTACCTTTCTGCTTATTTTATCATATAGGACAACATGCTTGCACTAGTGCAAGCTTAATATCTAAAACTGAGAATTAAAATAGAATATATAGGCTGGATTTTCACATGAATTCCTCAACTTATGCTGAAAATTTGCTTCACCCTTCCTTAATGCTTCAGAGCATATCCTTTTGCTCTTTGTGTGAGATTCTGTTACAGGGATTCCAGGAATAGTACCAAAAGAGGGAATAAATAGAAGTGGGATAGGAAAAAATTTCAAAGGTAAAGTAGGATTTCTTCGAAGCAGACATGGTAAATTTAGAAGAATTTGGGAAGGTTAATCATTCTGGGATTGAAGAAGAAAGCTGAGGGAGTTTTACAAAAGTGGAATATGAAAAAGGCATAAAATTTTCTAAAGGTCTGCTTGCACTGGTGTAAGAAAAAATAACCGCAACGAAAATTAAGCATTACTTGAGTAAAAATATCCATGCTAATTACCCCAACTGTATAAAGGTTGGTTCTGCTAAACCTGCTTTTACTTGGTGGTAGCTAGCATATCTAAAGATCAAGCAACATTTTCTTTTTATTAGAGATTTTTGATCTTCCAGCCAGCAAGCTAGTTTTCAAAATGATCCTT